>MJUU01031788.1:27635-83913 GCA_002080025.1 Modiolus philippinarum | reverse complement strand
TTACATGATCCTACCATGTATAGTGACTGAGATCTGAACTCGGACGTAAACTTGAATGTAAGTCGTTCAAGCGGAAAATATAGGTCAGAGAGACCCAATTTTCTTGGAGGCTGTGAGATAGCCCAAGATGCACCTGCATACAAAGTTTGATGACCCTACCATGCATAGTTGCAGAGATATATGCCAAAATGTGGACACGGACGTAGACGTAGACGCGGACGCCAGGGGTACTTCAATAGTCCCCCTCAACTTCGTTGAGGCAAACTAAAAATGCTTAGATTCAACATTTTTTATTCAAATCTACCCAACAGGGGAGGTGCACATCTTCAATGTGTTCAGAACAACTGTGTAAGGTTTCAAAAGCATAAGGTATAATCATGACTGTCAGAGTTTCAGATCACACAAACTCAGTACCATAATGTTAAAATTTGATGAAAAAAATGACTTAGTTCAACAATGGATAAATTCACAACTCACTGGTGACACAGATAAAAAAAATACTTTTGTTATGCTTTTTTACAGATTTACTTGCTTGATAGTAGATCATTCTAATAAAATATTTATAATTACTGCCATATTCATGATTTTGTATGTTTTAGGATGAAGAAAATGTTGTTTCTAGCATGTGTAATTATTTGTCAGCGACACAAAATTTTTGGATGTCTTAGGTTATCTTATCTTCAGGTCAAAAATCTGACTTCCGCTTTTTTTCATCTGGCTTCAGTGGTCCAAGTAGTCCATGTACATGATAGAAAAAAGAAGGGAAACGGGGAATGTGTCAAAGAAACAACGACCCAAAGGGGAGTAATAACAACTCAAAGCCACCATAAGATCTTCAATGAACGGTGAGAAAATCCCACACCCAACGGCAGGTCGGAGTCGGCCCCTGAATAAAGAGTAATCAAGTTCAGCGAAATAAACATCATCCTAGACTTCTATAGACATAAAGTAAACTAACTAGAAAAAAGACGAGACACACAAAGGCTTAATAAATTTCCTGACTTAGGACAGGCCCAAACCTGCTGTGGCGGGGTTAAACTAGTTTTATTGGGCCCAAACCTTCCCCCTACAGCCAATGTGATAAATCAAAAAACAATCGTAACAACAGTAAAATTCAGTTGGCAACAGGACTGAGTCAATTTGAAAAATGAAACTGAAAGAACTAAATTTACAGACATAAACATGAAATCACAAGAGACTACTAGCAGTTAACTGACATGCCAGCTCCAGACCCATTACCAACTGACAAAGTAAGTTATGTACCCTCAGTATACAGCTTGTTAAACCAGTATTGTATTAGATTGTATATTTTCTTTCTATATAAATGTAAACCAATAGGTCCAAATGTTAACATAAGTTAAAATTCAAAGGAAGCCTTCATGCATTTTTTTTACATGTATGTATGTGAAAGATCTCAAAAACAATGTCTCTGTTTAGCATATCAATATTTTTACCTTAGGCCATACAAAGTAATTTAATTGGTTCTCAGGCCATTTTTTGTTGAAACTGATCAGGGAAGGAGGTGATTTTTCTGTCTTTATTTGCCACAAAATTGACAAGACAGCTTTTTAAATGGTTAAAAAAAACAAAAATGTAGTGAGGACAGTGTTTTTTTTTAATTTTTCTTTTATTTAAATGGCAATAAATATGGTAAAAGAGAAGCTTTTTTTCAAGCCTCCGACTAGATGAGGGAGAACTAATATATTATTTTTGCACGGCCTTAATTTGTACGTTGGCCTTAATTTCACCAAAAGATCTTCCCATTTATAGTATAAATTCTTTAATAATTAATTCCATCTTACTAAATCCTTAATATCAATGTTACCTGTAGGTTTTGTTACACCCAAGATGCCAGCATCTCCCAAGGTTTTGAAAACTTTATGTGCTGGAAACTGAGCCTCAGCTTCCCATTGTTCAACATGTGGGTTGATGTCTTTGTCAATTATCTGGAAAGAAATTGGAAATATATGTTTTAACTTTCAAAGAAATGAGATGGATATACCTAGAAGTATTTTCACTATTCAAATACATGCAGATGGTGATTTCTTTTTTCAATTATCTGAAAAAAAAATTATTGTAATGGGGGAAATATACAGAAAATACTGTAAAATCCTACACAACTAAGATTCTAACATTAAAACATTTCATCAAAATCCAATGAACCCTTTAGGAGGTCATGCTGACAAGGTAACCTCCCCTTTTCATTAAAATGTAAGTAGATAAATTATCTCCTCTTCCAAATGTTAATCAGCATCTGTATTACTTCATGCAATTCTTCAGGCTATATATGCATGTAAACTGTGCAACATTTCATCAAAATCAAATGAGCTGTTTAGGAGGGCATGTGCTGACAATGCACTGCCCTCTTTTTCATTAAATTAGGGATTATCTCTGCTTCAAATTTTCAAACAGGAACCATATTCATGTACATCATGATGTAGACAGGAATAAAAGCCCTGTCCTTGATAAACTGGAGTTTTCTATATATCTTGTGCTTTTTTGTCACATGTACATTCACTCCATATCCTTTCCTTTTTTCTATGTAAATTTGTGCATATCTTCAGGTAAATTTGTGCATATCTTCAGGTTGTATAATGCAACTGTGTACATATAATATTTCCATCTTAAATGGGTAGTATTTGGGGAAATTCACACACATGTTACATGGACAATGAGATGGATGGAAAGGTAGACATATACAGTAAAACTTTGTTTGCTGGGGTAAAATGTCCCAGACATGTATATAACTACATTGTACAAACTGGCTACAATTACCTGGATTTACCTGGAAAGTAATCCTAATAAAAATAATCATTGCTACCTGAGACCGGAACTGAGACTAATTATGGAACCTTCATCGGATGCAGACCCGTTTTGAATGAAGTAACAATAATTTCTATCCTTATTGTTACCTGGCATTATTGCTTATGACAAAAGAAAAATTTTACGAATGTGGGCATATCAAATTAATTAATAGATTCTCATCCCCACCCACCCCATTTTTTCTAAGCTCAACTTTTTTTTTCAATTATACAGAAATTTTCTTTAAATGCCTATCAATTTGAGTGAAAATCAGTAAAAATAAAAAATAAAACCCTCCAACCCCTCCCAGATTTTTTGTTACAGGTGGATGAGAATCTACAAATGAACTTCAATATCTTACTTGATAGGGCCTTATGTAATAATACTTAGGAATTGTAGATATGGAAAATTGGGGTTTTTTCTTTAATGAATACAGTATTATTTATGGTCAATCTGATTAAAATCAGATCTCTCACTTGCTCCCCTTTTTCTGATATGTCGCGACATCCCACACTTTATTTAGTTCTCAAATTAAGATGAATACTGTAAATGTATTAATTATCGCGGTGTACTAATTTTCACTATTTTCGCTGTTGGCCCTGGAACGTGAAAAAAAGTACCCATTAAATTATAAGTCTTGTGTAGAAAAAGCCCTTTTAACATTGAAAACTGTGAAAATTGATACCTGCAAATATTTCGATCTTTCATAAACCGCAAAGAGTAGGATCCGCAAAAGTTAATACCTTTACAGTATAGTCAACTCCATTTAATTGAATACCTCTTAATAGCATATTTCTCTTAATTGCATACAATTCTGCTGCACAAAACCATTTTATACTATATGCTTCTATATTATTTATTCCTTTTAATTGCATATTGAATAGTTTAAAAAATCCTGTTAATTGAATAGTTTCATTTTCAAATCAAGACATGTTTTGTGAAATTGTAACATTAAAAGTATATATTTTTTAGCAAATTATTCTGAAAAACTAATTAAAATGAGATATCTAATTATGAAATGTCAAATAAATTAATAATTTTGTAAAAACAGACTGTAATCTCTGTGTTTGTTTAATGATTAACTCATCATTTGACACTTTTCAAGTTAATTGACATGTTTTTACAGCAAGATTGAAAACTCCTCTTAATCATGTTAATAGAATATATATATATATATATTCCTCTTAATTGCATATTTTTTCCTGACAAATAAGTTAGCAATTAACAGGAATCCACTGTACTATAATGCCATATCATAAAGATATCAAGTATAGTTAATGAAAAATGGATCTAAATGCAAAATTTAAAAGTCGCTCAACCAAGAAATGTAGGTCATGGACACATAACTGTTGATGCTTCGGGTAGTACTCATAAAGGTTAATGCTATGATGGAATATCATACAGATATTATGTATAGTTGTTGAGAAATGGACCTAAACGCAAAATTTAACCAAAGTCACTCAACATGAAATGTAGGTCATGAACACTTATATTTTTTTGTTGGTGCTTTGGGTAGTTCTCATAGAGGTGACTATTACATTGTATGAGGCAATATTATAAAGCTAACTTGTAAAGTTGCTGAGAATTGTACCTAAACGCAAAATTTAACCAAAGTCACTCAAGTGTGAAATGTAGGTCATGGACAACTTATTGTTAGTGCTTTGTGTAGTGCTCATAAGATGAATGTTATGATGAAATATCATAATGGTATCATGTATAGTTAATGAGAAATGGACCTAAAAACAAAATTTAACCAAAGTTGCTCAAGTGTGAAATGTAGGTCATGGACATCCAATTATTAGTGCTTTGGATAGTACTCATTTAGGCAAAAGTTATGATGCAATACCCATTGAGGTGAATGTTATAACGCAATTTAATAATGGTACTAGTATCATGTACAGTTGATGAGAAATGGACCTCAATGCAAAATTTAACCAAAGTCACTCAGCCATGAATTGCAGGTCAATGGACACCTAATTATTGATGCATTAAGTAGTACTCATAGAGGCGAATATTATGATTCAATATCATAAAGATATCACTTCAGGTTACTGAACTATGGACCTAAATGCAAAAATTAAAAGCGGGATGTACGTACTTGGCGGGGCATAAAAGTTTAAAGGGGGAGGGGAAGGTTCCAATCACTGGCTCCGGGATCCTTCTTTGCTAACTGAGGTCATTTTTCACACATGTAAAAAAACAAAAATCGAAAACTACATAAAAATAACACATCTTAAAGACCTACCTCTGGTTTGGACTATAGCTAGATCCCTCGGATTTAGAAGTAATGTTTCTCCCTCCAAATCAGGGCTGGTGGTGATTTATATATAAAAAAAGAACTCAGATAGTATTTAACATTTATTTACCTATCTTTATTTCAATCAATTTTCATTGCGTTATACATTTCTTAATTTTAAATAAAATTTCTATTCTTTCATTACAATAAAATAATAAAAAGCGACATTACTTGCATGACTTAATATAAATAATATCAGGTAACAATAAGGATAAACTTGTTACTTCATTTAAAACAGATCCGCATCCCGTGAAGGTTCCATAATTAGCATGTTCCGGTCTCAAGTAACAATAATTATTTTTTATTAAGATTACTTTTGTAGGTTATTCAGCAGGGCTCACCAAACGGGTGATTAAGTCACCCAGTTGTGCTTCAAGTCGCCTACAGTTGCTCCCAAAAGCGAGTACAAGTCGCCTAGTGACTTGTGAAAAGTCGCTGTGTTACCTTTTCTATATCCGGTAACAGGAAGTAAATTGAAAGATTTCTAAAGCTTTGTTCTGCAAAGCTCAAACGTTCTTTATATCATCTCATGGTTCTTAGATCGTAGATCAAGGCTAGTTGACTTTGTAATATACATTTATTACAAAAAATGCAGTGGAAATTGTCCCAAATATATACGTTTCAAATCCAATGAAAATTATTGTAGCAAGTGCCATACAACTACAGTACAGTCATTGTGGAATGTTAATTTTCCTTACATCCACTAAAAACTTCCATTCATTGTCATGTAAAATATCCACTCAAAACCAACAAAATAATACACTTTAATTTACTTACATAGCATTATAAAAGGTAATTATAATAAGTGGTTTTGAGTCGATTTAGGTGGACAACATAAAATTAAACATGGTAAACACTCAAAATGCTCCAATCCACTCATTTCAACTCAGTCTGTGCCAAAAACTTTTTTCATTACTAGTCCTATGGGCTAGTTGAGATAACAACTTTACTAGTCCGATAATAAAATGAAATAAAAAGTATAATGAAGTACACATTTTGTAATCTTTTTGTATTCCTAATCTTTCAAGGCTGCTTAATTTTTATGAAAAACATTTCATTTTCCCCTAATTTCTTATATAAAAGTATAAAACAAAACATTCTTACTAGTCCGATCGGACTAGTGGTTTAAAAAATCTACTAGTCCGAATTCAAATTTACTAGTCTAGGGCATAGGACTAGTGCTTAATGGAGCAGACTGCAACATTTGTGGAAAATCACCAATCTACTATGGCTGTACTGTACATTTGTATTTTTACCATCTTGTTCTTTACTGCTCAAGAGGTCTACTATTTAGAGGTGCTTTTTGGTTGCACGTTCAGCATTTCATTCTACAAATGTATTATTTCAATTCTGTTTATATTGCTAGATTTGGAGTATTTGTTCAGAAAATTAAGTTTTTTATTGTTTTTTCCCATGAGGGAAACATAGTGGACCAAGAATTATGTCGTTGTATCTAAAAGGCTTGTTTATTAGCCCTATATTTTGAAATTATATAACTTTTAATGGGAGTGCCCAGAGATCATGGAAACCTAGATTTAAACGTAACCAGTTAGTAGATTATCATATATTCTTCTCTGTTATAGTTCAGATGTTTGTTTGAAATATTTGGTTATTAATCAATAAATTTATGGTCATTTTTCATTCTAAAAAAAGATGACTGCAAATTTTAAAAGCTGTTCAAAGTCCATTCTTTTAACTACTACAAACACCTTTCTTAATGTTTCTCGCAGAGCATCGTGATCTTTTGTGTAAATGTGTTCTTTTGTGCTGTCAAACCGTTGTTTGGTGCATGAGAAATGCCTTGTCACATGCTTTTTATGGGATTTTTGTCCCAACTGAATACACAACCGTCTGCACACAGTGGCCATTTGTTTGTTTACCTTTTCAGCAGTGAATGTAGATTTGATCTATGATTGGAAAATATCTATCGATCACTTGACAAGGAAGCATTCAACAGTTTGCTTGAAAATTTTATTTGTACATTTGTCACTGTAGCAACCTAAATTATTTATTTATTTTCAAGCAGAGTGTCAACTTATTGTTTTCCAAAAATATATTAGATAACGATGTCAAAATTTAGGATGACGGCAAACACATGGCCAAAGCTTATTCTATTTGGAGATTCACTCACTCAGGTATATGTGTGGGAATAAAATAATAATTTTGTAACTGACAGGAAAGAATGCAAGCTACAGATTTTATTATTTTTTGCTGTCCCCATCTTCAGTGCGGGACACAAAAAGAGCACCTGTTCAAAAAAATAACCACATAATTATTATTGTACAAACACCGGACACATACACCCCTGCTCATTAAGGTGCAAAACCACCCAGTTGAATCTTTATTCTACCACTTTCATGTTTGCCATGGTTCCTTTCCGTTTGGGCTGTTCGCCCCTTTCCAATTATTTGACCAGGTTCTGTTTATGATCCCTTTCAATTCACAGGTGCTTCACAAGCACCTGTGTTTCAATTTGACCAGGGTCTGTTGGCATCATTTCCAATCTGTCCAGAATCTTTTCATCCAACATCTGCGGTTACAGGCTTTGAAAAATGGAAAATATGCCAATTTTTGTTAAAATGCCGCAGACATGGCAGATGAATAATAAATCCGAAGAGGGTGATTCCCTCAAAATCAGTAATAGACCCTTTCATGATAACTGGCTGTTCTTTTTAAGTGGAAAATGATAACCAGTTCCCTGCCAAAAGGACGTCTTGG
Organism: Modiolus philippinarum; assembly: GCA_002080025.1. Lineage (NCBI taxonomy): Eukaryota > Metazoa > Mollusca > Bivalvia > Mytilida > Modiolidae > Modiolus > Modiolus philippinarum. The sequence continues at coordinate 76,097 of MJUU01031788.1, read as the reverse complement.
GACAATTAATCTTGATTTCTCGTATATAAGATAAGATAATTTTTATTTACGTAATCAAAGGGACCTAGACCGAATAATATGTCGTTTACAAAGCTACTTTCTCATTCTATATTTATCTTTTACTGATCTGACTTTTTATTTTTATTTTTTATTTTTTATATTGCTTTGTGACATCACAAAGCAATATAAAAAATAAAAATTAAAAGTCAGATCAGTAAAAGATAAATATAGAATGACAAAGTAGCTTTGTAAAAGACAGATTATTCGGTCTAAAAGGGACCATGACGGGCATAATCAATATAACATATACATTCATTCATCATAAAGCATTTGCACCTTTCATACTGATCACAAAACATACAAAGTTTAATAAAACAGGCACATATAAAGAGAGATAACTCAATGTGATAGTGAGACTTGACAGTATCCAGATGAGGACAAAATGCAACTCTTGTTAGCTATAGTTAATTTACATGAAGTAAATTACATATTGAGAATTTAGTCAACTGATTGGCATGTGTCTTTCCTTAATTTATAAAAAAAAATCTAATTTTTGTTTTAATTTTTCCCTATTTGGACTTAGTTTTTTGTAATTTTGCACAAGAAATTTATTTTAACCATGTTAACCCTGTGGTTAAAGTTTCTTATAAGTAAAATGAAAATTATAAAATCTAATTGGAATTTCACAAAAAGTGGTCAAAAGTTAGATGACTGTCAGAAAATCACCTGCAGTTGATAACTGGATTTTTTTTTCAGTTTTTTTTCTATATTATTTCCATATTTGGACTAAGTTTTTTTTAAGTTGTTAAGAAGTAAAATAAAGTCATTGAATAGATGATCCTAAAAGAATTACATTATAATTGACCATTCTGCATAAAGTGGGCAGATGTGAATCAGGCTGTTGGAATTTTGATACTTGTTCCAACTTTGGTAAATTTCCTGAAAATATCAAAGACCAATAGTTTTTGAAATTTTTGCATCCAGTTTTGCAACTCTTTTGTACAAAACATAATTTTGAATACTAAAGAATTAAAAAACATGGTTCCAACTTAGGTAAATTTCCTAAAACTCTCCAAGACAAATTTTTTTTTGAAATTCTTTTTAGCAACAATTCATGCTTTTTAAATAAATTTGAATCAATCATTTCAATAAAATTGCAAAAGTTTTTGATTCCAGTTTTAGTTTACACTCCTGGAACTCTCAAAGACCAGTTATTTTTTTTTTAATTCTGCCTATAGCTAGCACCCATAACTTTTTCAGTTTCTTTCATTTATGTTGATCATTTTCAAAAGTCAAATTGCAAACATCTTTTTTGTTTTTAATTTCAGTATACAATGTATTTCCTGAAACTCTAAATGACCTGTTATTTCTTTTTGGAATTCTACCTAGCAACCATATTATCTTTTTTTCAGTTCCTTACATTATTATACCCCCCCCCCCCGCAAACAAGTTGGGGTATATAGGAATCACCCTGTCCGTCAATCTGTCTGCTTAAATTTCCAAAAAAGGGGAACAAACATTGTCAGTGCATGTTCTTCTAAACAGCTGCTTCGATTTTGATGAAATGTTACACAGTTGTAGTACACCACCTGAAGAGGTGCATGAAGTAATATGGTTGCTGCTTGAAATTTTGAAGGGGAGGTAATTTGTCTTTGAATATTTTCTGGAAAAAAGGGGGAACAAACCTAGTCAGCGCATATCCTCCTAGAAACGGCTGCTTGGATTTTGATGAAATGTTGTAGTACACCACCTCAAGATGTGCATGAAATAATATGGTTGCTGTCCAAAAATTTTAAAGGGAGATAATTCCTCTTTGAATAGTTTTCTAGAAAAAAGTGGGGGACGAACCTTATCAGCACATGTTCTCCTAAACAGCTGCATGGAATTTGATGAAATGTTACATAATTGTAGTACATCACCTCATGATGTCCATGAAGTAATATGCTTGCTGTCTGAAATTTTAAAGGGGAGATAATTTGTCTTTGAATATTTTTCTAGAAAAAGGGGGAACCTTGTCAGGGCATGTTCTCCTAAATGGCTGCTTGGATTTTGTGAAATATTACACATTTGTAGTACACCACCTGAAGATGAGGATGAAGTAAAATGGTAGCTGTTCCAAATTTTAAAGGGGAGATAATTCGTCTTTGAATATTTTCTGGAAAAAGAGGGAGGGGAACCTTGTCGGCGCATGTTCTCCTAAACGGCTGTGTGGATTTTGATGAAAGGATATAATGTTGTAGTATACCATCAGTAGATGTGCATGAAGCAATGCGGTTGTTGTCTGGAATTTTAAAGGGGAGATAATTAGTCTATTAATATTTAAAAAAAAAAAGGGGAGGTATATCATTGTGTCCATACTTGCATTGTGTCCAGATTTGTACTGTGTCCACACACACTTAAATTTACACTTGCCATATTGATTCAGGGTTCAATTAGCAGGGGGTATAACTGGCCCATTCTGCGACAGCTCTAGTTTATAATTACATTCAATAGTAAAGGTGCAAAAATCTTTGATCCCAGTTTTGGTAAATTTCATGAAACTCTAAGACCAGTTATTTTTTTTATTCTACATAGCAACCATACTTTTCTGCATACATTTTTTTGAAAAATCATTTTACAAAAACATTTTATTCCAATTTTGTTATATTACTGGAAAGTCTCAAAGACTAGCTATTTCAAGGAATTCTCCCAAGCAACCTCATCTAAATTATAGGCCAAATTATAAAGACAATGTACAGAGCGGGCGAGACTTTAGGTTCCATGGCATTATGAATTTTTATTTATTTTGAACAGTCATACACATTTTCATTTATGAAAAAAGAAATCCCTAATTCTGACAATATTCCACAAAAATATTCAGTGAACATAGTCAATATACAAATGCTTTGTTTATCAGTATCTTATACACTGACATGTATAATGCAGAAAAAAAACCTGAATTTTATCATTTGTCACCCATAATCGATCCCACTAAATCTTGGCGATGTCAGTCATAAGATGCATCTGGCCAAAGTTGATTCTGATCGGCAATTCTGGTACACAGGTAATCATAAGTTCAATCATTAACAATTTACATGCTGTGTTAATATGCAAATATGGCGCTCTGAGGTTGTGAATATCCAAAATTGTCAAGCCAGTACCATGGCTATTTTTTAGGGCTAATGGCTTGATCATTTTGGATATTCACACAACTTCTTGAGCATGTTGAGGGCCACAATTCTTTTATTATACCAAACATAGACATGATAGAAAAGCTATTGCAATGTTTAAACATGTGTTAAAGTTAATTGTTTGAGTTAATTTGTTTGCTGGACATGGTAACTTGCAGAGTTACTCCTTGAACCTTGGATTGTGCCATCTTCCCAAGTCGAGTGTTAATGTTTGAGATCTTTGTCCTTCCCCACAAACCCTTGAAAGATATGGCTTATATTTTCTGTGCTGCTTCTCTACACCAGAAGCAAATAAATGAGGCAATAAAATCAATTTAAATTGGTTAAAACCTATTTTCATAGATTTGTCTGGTTGCATTTGATCAAGGGAAGCAACTCAGGAAATATAAATGACATCAGTCACAATCTCAGTTACTTGTACACAGTAGAACTTTGATGGCTGGAACTTCAATAACTCTAACACCATGGATAAGTGAATCCTTTTCCTGGTTCCCTTTGTTCAAGTTTCAACATCCACCTTGATGGCTCCAAAACTCCTGTAACTCTAACTGTTTTTATCGGTCCCTGGGGTGTTCGAGCCATCGAAGTTCGACTGTAGTTGTGTATAAGGTGATAATGATGAATAAAGGTAATAGCTGAGACAATTATCATGATTATCAGTATATAAGACACCAACTAATATAATTACAGAAAAAACATCAATTTCATCATATCATTTGTTACCCATAATCTGTCCCTCTAAGTCTTGGTGATGTCAGTAACAAGATGTGTTTGGCCGAAGTTGATTTTGATCGGCAGTTCTGGTACACAGGTAATTATGAGTTAAATCAATAACGTTTACTGTGTTTACAGTAAATATAGATTACGCCACAAGATCCTGTTCATTACCATATTTTATGCACTAGAGGTAGTTGATTTTTAAAGTTTAATTGTGAGGCTTGCCAAACATTTAAAATTTTCAAATTAAACTATCGAGAGTGGATAAAATACGGTAATAATTGGGAAAAAGTGAATCTTTTTCTCTAATGATAAATGATGAACACCTAGAATTGTATTCCGAATAGATTTGGCGGGAAATAGTACGTGCTTTATCCAACGTATGTTGAATATGAAAATTTATCTAACAGGTCAGAACTGGTTTAAACTTCACATGAGAAAGCAATTTACGCTACACCTTATAAATCCCTTTGTATAGTTCAACTTACATGTGACTTGCAAAAAATTCATTACATGTATTGAAAAGGAAAAACTAGCAACTAATGTATATTATACAAGATGCATGTATATTTTAGGGAGCGACCATTTGATTTTTATGGGGTCTAGCTATCTAGGAAGGAGTTTGAAAAGAACAGAAATATTGTGACAAAAATTATCAGGACACGAGGAAGCTGTAAAAAGATAACCAGGATAATATATATGAAGCAAACTTTCAGGCTTGGATTGTAAAATAACAAAAGGATTACTTCCAGTCAGCAGAAAAAAGGCAGGCTGAAAGATTGAATGAAAAAAAAATGCCCAGGATCAAATGTTCCTTCCTTGTCCCCTTAAAATCAAATTGTTGCTCCCTTAACAAGACTAGTTCTTTTTTTTATATTTCAGTATAGTTTTTCAGCAGATGGTTGTTGGGGAAGTTTACTTGCAAATTTTGTCCAGAGGTTAGTTTCTTATAAGCCAAAATAAAAAAGGGCTAGTATATCAATGTATATATACATAGTAGAAATAAAGAAATATTTGACACAATCTGTAAAACAAAGGGAAAAAATTATGTTTGTGTCACACTATTCCACGACCTTGAAGACCTTACTATGACCTTCAAGATTTAAAGGTTGTGGTACATTGGGCAAAAGTTCGACATTTTCACAGTATTACAATGCAACCATACTACGTTCATACAGCAAGGACACTAGGAACCGACTTAGATCTCATTGCAACTTAGTCATGACTTCACTACGCCCATCAAGTCCTTACTGTGACATTACCATTACCATCCAGACTACATCAAGACTACGATGATGTCCCCAATCTTGACTCCAGTTGATGTAAATATTATGCAACACACAATTTATCCAGTTACGCACCGATAGGCCGAAGGGCCGATAGTCCGAAAGTCTGATAGTCTGAAGGTCCAAAGGTCCGATAGTATGAAGGTCCGATTGTCTGAAGATCCAATAGTCCGAAATTAACCCTTTGTAAACCAAGATAGGAAAAAATGTAGACATTTTGTCTGAAAGACATTCTCAAAATACGCTGTATGAGGGCTACATGAAAGGTGCGAAATTCTGATGGCAACAGAAAGATAGTTTGTCACCTCATTCTTAGATAACATTGATCCACTGCGTACTGTTAATGTATGATAAAAATACACACAAAAACAAAAACAAAAAAAACAAAAACTAAACAAAAACGAACATCTTTCAAACTCAAATTTCGACTTCTTAAAATTTTTTTAAACTCAAAATTTCTATTTTTAATTTGAAATTTTAACATTTTCAAACTCAAAATTTTGACTTTAAAAGTAAAATAAAGTTTAAATTTTCTACTTTCTAAACTTGAAATTTCTGCTTTTTCAAACTCAAAATTTTGATTGGTTCAACTCTAAAAATTCGACTTTTCAAAAAGTCAAAATATTGAGTTTTTAACATGTTTAAAGTCGAAATTTGAGTTTCAGATAGTCCAAATACATCAAGGTTCATATTAAAGTTTTTTTTACTTTTGAGTCCAAATTTTGAGTTTATAACTGCCAAAATTTTGAGTCATTCGAAGTCGAAATTTCGACTTTTAAAAAGTCAAAATTTAAAGTTTTGAAAAGTCGAAATTTTGAGAATGAAGTATACGAAATTTTGAGTTTCAAAAATGTAGAAACTTTGAGTTTGAAGAGGTAAAAAATTTTGTGTTTAAAGTATCAAGTTTGAAAAAAATATAAAAAAATTGAAATTTCAAATTAAATAAAGTTGAGATTTAGAAATTTTTAAAGTCGTAAATCATAATTTTACAAAGATTGCCCATTCTGTTCTACTGCATTAAAATGAAGACTGTTAGCCCGCTGTATAGTTTTACATTTGACCCTTCTGGAGAATACATTTGGCAATCTCCCCTGAAGCTAAAACTTTCAAGGAATCATGTGTGGAAGGTCTTTTACAAAAATTTATTTTGTATTGACAAATATGGCCACTACCATTTGCACCCACCTTGATTATGGATGTGGTGTTGATATCTGATGGAAAAATTTTAAAGGGAATATCCGAGGACTGTTGTGATCAGTTTGTTCTATTACCGATCCAGTGGTTTTAGAGAGAAAGATGTTCTAATGAAAAGTTTTGGAGCATTTACCAGAGAAGGACGAACAGACATTTCATACCACTTGACTGCAAAAACTGCTAGAATCTGATAATACTTTTCAGAGTTGTCGCTTGGCATTCTTTTTTTTAACTTGGGGGGGGGGGGGGGGGNTTCTTGAATAAACAACAATCAGTATCCATCAATTTTACATTACATTAATTTCCGTCAAAATCAGCAGCAGACTTCAACTTATCTCTATAACTAAGTCTTCTTCAACATTTCCAATAAACTTTTTTTCACCGGTTGAGCGATTTTTTACGATTTGTGACATTTTTGGTCTATCGGACCTTCGGACTACCGGACCTTTGGACTATCAGACCTTCAGACTATAGGACCTTCGCCAATTTATCCATTTTCCTGAAAAATCAATGATTGCTACAATCTCCCACTCAAATCATCAAAATCAGTGAGAGGGCATGGTAGGGGAGAGGCATTTCAACATTTTATAGTAATCATGGTAAAAGTCAACAAAGAGATCACTTACTACGATGGCCTGATCAGACCATGATCCTAATTTTTATACCCCCCGCAAACAAAGTTTGGGGGGGTATATAGGAATCACCCTGTCTGTCTGTCCGTCCGTCTGTCCGTCTGTCCACACTTCTCGTAAGCGCAACTCCTCTTAAACCACTTGAAGGATTTTGGTGAAACTTTACACAAAGGAAGGACACTATATGGAGATGTGCATGAAGAAATATAATTATTGTTCAAAAGCAGGAAGGGGAGATCATTGAACTTCGACTTTTCGTTGATTCCCCATGTATGGGTTACCTCGTAAGCGCAACTCCTCTTAAACCACTTGAAAGAATTTAATGAAACTTTACACAAAGTAAGAACACTATATGGAGATGTGCATGAAGGAATATAATTATTGTCAGAAACCAGGAAGGGGAGATAATTCAACTTTGAGTTTTCATTGATTCCCTATGTATGGGTTACCTCTTATGCACAACTCCTTTTAATCCACTTGAAGGATTTTGATGAAACTTTAGACAAAGGAAGAACACTATATGTAGATGTGTAAAATGTCAAATAGGCTGAAAAGGGTGAATTTTATATTTGTCTGATTTAGACTGTTTTCTTTGGAACCCTTGTGAAAAGTTTTTTCTTGAAGATTATATCATTGTGTCCACACTTGTACTGCGTCCGCACCTGTATTGTGTCCACACCAACTTAATTTTGCACTTACCATATCGATTCAGGGTTCAATGAGCGGGGGGTATCTTTGGCTGCCATTTGGCGACAGCTCTTGTTTTCTCAGTGGTAGTGCGACTATAGCCTAGTGTAATTGGAAGTATAAGTGTTCAGATGGGAGTTTTCTGTCCAGTTTATATCTATTCGGGACTGGCATGAAGTTTTGTTCAGATAAGACAAGTTTTTATTTTACACACTAGGGTTATAAATACACTGATATAAAAAGGGAAATCATGTTTGAATTAAACAGGTTTCATTTTAATTATAAAAAAGGAATTAAACAAAATCACATTGTTATGATTCAGAATATGGCACTGTTATGTTAGAAAATATTTCAAATTCCGCCACTGCTGACTCAATGTCCATAAATGGCTATAACACAATATTCCACAAGGAATATTAAACTGGTATAGTAAAAATATTTATGAATACACCTTTTTCTCAAACAAAAAGTACAAACTGACACAAAGTTCAACAAAGAGTACATACTCTCACGATGTTTAAAAACTTCTCAATGTTCTACAAGGAGTGTAACTCATGCAATATTCAATCAAACTGACACAATGTTAAAAAATGAATACAAACACATGCGATTTGAAATATGAGTATTCACTAAAACAAATTTGTTCAGCCAAGAGTTCAAACTCACACAATGTTCAACTATGTGTGCGAACTCAGACAATGTTCAACCATGAGTAGAAACTTGCTCAATGTATCACAATCGATACAAACTTACAAAATGTTTGTCATGAGTACTAACTTAAATAGTATTCAACCATCAGTAAAAACTCCCTCAATGTTCACCAATGAGAATAAACTCATGCAGTGTTCAACCATGGGTATGAATTCTTACAATGTTCTGAAATGTATGAAATCTAACACTGCAAAGCAACTCATCTGTTGACCTCAAAAATTGCAAGTAACCAGACACAAATAATCTGAAACAAGTTATTTATTACTATTTATCATAGAAAAAAACAAACATGTTTTTAAGGAACCTACTGGTATATCTTAGTAGGTTTAAAACCAGTTCCATTAAAACTCTATTTTCTGTATATTTATAAGAATCCATTGAAATCCCATTTGACCTTATCATGATTATATAAGGATCATGATAGTTTAAGAAATATAGATCACACCACAAGATCCCATTCATTACCATTTATCCACTCAAGATAGTTAAATTGTAAAATTTAATTTTGAGGCTTGCCCAGCATTTAAATTTTTGAATTAACTGTAGAAAGTGGATAAAATATGGCTATAATTCAGATTTAAGGGGTATAATCTTTTTCTTTAATGATAAATGATAAACACCAAGAATTATACTCCCAATAGATTTGGCGGGGAATAGCACGAGGCATTATTTAACATAATGTTACATATGTTGAATATGCAAATTTATCTAACAGCTAGGAACCAGTTTAAACTTCACTTATTATTAGAGAAAAAAAAACATATAAATTCAGTATTAGTTTGACATAATTGAATTATATGCAAGTATGCAGTGAAAATATTATCCATTGATATTACTTTCTCACTATAGGAAGTGTGATGTTATCAATCGTGGATTTTCTGGATATAATACGAGATGGTGTAATAAAATGATTCCATCAATACTTAGCGAATTTGATGCCAAAAACATTGCCATGGTAACTGTTTGTCTTGGAGCGAATGATTCAAATCTGCCAGCAAATAAACAACAGCATGTGCCATTGGATGAATTCAAACAGAATCTTGTTGAAATAGTTGAGAAAATACAGGTAATTTAAGTTTTCTGACTTTGACTGCTTTGTCATGGGACCACTATGTCATGAAACCACTGTGTCATGGGACCACTGTGTTCATATTATTGTGAGACTTTTTTTACTGCTTTGACCAGATTTTGCTTTTTCATAGCTCATAGGGCCCAAAAATTTCAAATAATTACAACCCTTAAGATTTAATGTGTTATTCTCATAGAGTGATATGCAGAGATTTCAACTTGTAATTATTTTATTCCTTTAATTTCAGAATCATGGTGTACCAAGAGATAAAGTTGTAATTATAGGACCTCCTAGCAGTGATGTTGAAGCCTGGGAGAGAGATTGTCAAATTAATGGTAGTTGGCTTAATGATATTTCTATTTGTGAAGACAAATCTAATATAGAATTTTTTTTCTTTATCATGTCATACTTTTAAAACCCTGTATAGAAATTCATTTTTAACACTACAAATTAGAGTTGAAAATTACAATCTGATACATGTTGAAGTACAGTGAAACTTTGATGGCTCAATCTACAAGGGGTCTGATGAAAACATGCTGAGCTAGGTGAGTTCTCGAGCTATCAAGGTTGTACTGTGTTTAAATTCAAACAAAGGTTCCAGAAATAGGGTTCAAAACATTCATGGTGTTAAGAGTTATTGTAGTTCAAGCCATGCATTAAAGTTCAAATGTATATGGACTACCCGTTATAGGGATACCGAATAGCAGAACTCATTCATGGTCTGTTAGCCCATAAATCTCTAATAATGAAATTAGACTTATGAATCTTTTTAAGGTGTCTGCAGGGTAGTAATTTTCTGTTGTAGTTTTTTGTGAAATTTTCTGTGTTGAAACGTAATTGTTTAATTTTTCAAAATATAAAATAAAATATGGGGTCACCGTTCAATTCTTAAAGTGCAAAAACTGAAATTTAGAATTTTAAGATTTTACCTAAATGGCTGTAAGAGGTGATAACTTTAAAACACATAGATTTGTTCATACTTGGAATGTTTTTGAAATCATTATATTGTTCATATATAGACAATAAAAAAAAATAGGGGTCACAGTTGAAATAAGATAATCGTGACAAATTGTGAAATGTTAATTTCTCTTGTGAAACCTATATGAAATTCTTCTATCAAATTATCCCCCTTGTGTAACACCTGTTTTCTTAGGATCCTAGGAACAGATTCACAGTTCATGTCATCAATTTTGATTAAAATGTTGTAAAAAGGAATCAAAAACAAAGATTTTAAATATTTTTTACTTTTCACATTGTGTGATGAGAAACATTGGTCAGGTATCTCCCTGTACCAAGTTACTTATATATGGTCAAAGTGGAGATAACTTTAATTAGCATATCAATAGCCTATTAGATCTCCACCTTGACCATATATCATTAACTTGGCACAATAAGATAACTGACTGATGTATGAAACCTAAGTGAACAAATATTTTTAAAAAAGGCAGAATAATACCACAGAGACACCTCAAAATGCTGTTAAAATAATTTTTTATCATTTATTGGTAATTAATCAAATAAACTGAGGAAATTTTATGTTTTATCTATGCAAAATATATCACTTTTTTCAAAAACACATATTTTTATTCAGGGGAGATAATTTTAAAGAAATAAATAGGGGAAAATAGCATTTTCATGAGTTTTACACGATGCAAAAAATTTGAGGTTGTATAATGGTATGGCACTGTTGTCATCATCATCATTGTCTTTGTCGTCGTTGGCGTTGTGGTCGTCGTCTGTAGACACTTTTGTTTTTTGTCAATAACTTCAATCCTTATGAAATTTTAACACAATGTTCATTGGCATAAAAGGAAGTCTTTGAGAGTTTTGGGATATTGTGGGTCCTCCCGTTTTAAAAGAAGGGACCAAAAAGTGCCAGATTGGGTGTTTTCATATATTTGACCGTAGAATATTTATAATTTATCAGATTTTGATGGGGTTTCTTTCAATATGCTCCTAAAATTTATGTCCCCAGTTTGTGTCCAGCTAATTCGGTGTCAAACTCTTTATTGTGTCCACATTCACTTTAAATTACAATTGTTCAACTTTCAGTGGTCAACTTGCTGTGGTTGTATCATGCCCATTATTTCAAATATATGATAGAAACAGTTTCCATCTTATGGGTGGGTAAGCTTGGATAATATGTTCATATAATGAATTTATATTTTTTGACTTTGTTTTTTCTGTATGTACCGCTTTATAATTAAAAATGTGGATTTTGGCAGTTTTGTTCATATAAGTGTGGTTTTGATGTACATTGTATTTAAATTGTTCTGTGCTCTGTGTGACTCCTGTATTCATCACCATACTGTTAAGAATGAAACACCCTTGCTAAAAGAAGTTAAAACATGATTTTTTATATTTCAAGGTCGAGTATGTAATAAGTGTAACACAGCAACAGAGAAGTACGCCAAGGCCTGTGTGGAAGCTGCTACTGAAACTGGGTGTAAATCTGTAGACATGTATACACAGATGATGAAACAAAAGGTAGAGTAATCTTTTTGTATACTGCAGGGTTAGCCTGCATGATCCACAAAGATGCCCAATTAATATATAAACAGCTGAAAGTTAAATTTCAGCTCACTCTCTGTTATCTTGGAGTAGAACTAATGTAAAATGTCAGTTTAAATAGCTAACTACTAGAGAATAGAAATGGCTTTTTCAACAATTTATATCTCATGTCCATTCGACAATACTTACCTCTCTTGACAATATACCGTCTCTTGGTTATCGCCACTCATCATACCTGTCATCTTTTGGAAATCTCCATTGGGGTTTTTATCATGTGTCCTAAAATGTTAAATTCTAAAAAAGGGTTATTTGGGGTCTAATGGTATATTTTTATACGACCGCAAAACATTTGTGGTCGTATAATGGTATGGTGCTGTCGTCGTCATTGTCGTCGTTGTTGTCGTCAGCGTAGACTGTAGACACTTTTGTTTTTTCCAATAACTCAAGTTATAGTTGATCAATCCTTCTGAAATTTTAACACAATGTTCCTTGCCACAAAATGGATGCTAGGACATGTAGGACTGGTTTTTGGCTTTGTGGTTCCTCCCGTTTCTGAAAAAAGGGATCAAAAAGGGCAAAATTTGGTGTTTTCACATATTTGACTGTAGAATGTTTATTATTTATCCGATTTTGATGGGGTTTCTTTCTGTGTACTCCTTAGAAAATTTCCAAACTGAAATATGCCAATGGATTTCATTTGGCATGTACGGCTTACGAGATAAATGGGGCCCAAAAGGGACAAATTTCAAAATTTTCAATTTTTTTATTTTAAGTCTGATTTTGATGCAGTTTTTTGCAATGGATTCTTTATGAAAAATAAACTTTTGCTGCACCATCAGATTTTTGATAACTTGTTTCCTTTCCCAGCTATGAGGGGACCAACGGGGCCAAAATTCCAAAACATGCAGATAACCTAATTTTTTTTATTTTTCATCAGATTTTGATGGGATTTTTTTCTTTGGATTCCTCTCATTATAAGCTTTCAGTAGTATGGAAAAGATTTGTCGTAGCTCTTACCATTTCCGAGCTATAAGGGGTTAAAGGGGCCAAAATTGCAATTATCAGAAATATGTGATATCTTTTTTTATCAGATCTTAATGGGATTTTTATACGACCGCAAAAATTTTTGCGGTCGTATATTGGTATGGTGCTGTCGTCGTTGTCGTCTATAGACACTTTTGTTTTTGGTCAATAACTTTTCTTCCAGTAGACCAATCCTTATGAAATTTTAGCATATTGTTCTTTGGTGCAAAAGGAAGGCTTGCAGAAGTTTTGGTCATTGTGACCCCACCTGTTTTTAAAGAGGGGGTCAAAAAGGGTTAAATTGGGTGTGTTTCACATATTTGTCTGTAGAATCTTGATTATTCATCAGATTTTGATGGGGTTTCTTTCAGTGTGCTCTTGGGGAAATTTCCAATCAGTAGTGTGCCAACGGATTTCACATAGCATGTACCGTTCCCAAGATAAATGGGGCCCAAAAGGGGCAAATCCAAAAAAAAAATTTTTTTTTTGTCCGATTTTGATGCAGTTTTTTTCAATGGATTGCTTATGAAAAATTAACACAGCACTCTGATTTTTGGTAACTTGTATGCTTACCTAGCTATGAGGGGCCAAACGGGGCCAAATTGCGAATTTGCAGATTACCTAACATTTTTATTTTTCATCAGATTTTGATGGGATGTTTTTCTTTAGATTCCTCTTGATATAAGCTTTCAGTAGAATTGCAACAGATTTGTCATAGCTCTTACCGTTTTTGAGCAATAAGGGGTCGAAGGGGCCAAAACTGCAAACTTGAAGATTACATGAAATTTTTATTTTTCATCGGATTTCGATGGGATTTTTTTCATAGGATTGCACTTGATATAAGCTTTCAGTAGTACATTTGGTGTAGCTCTTACCGTTTTCGAGCTATAAGGGGTCAAAGAGGAACCATAAGGGGTCATAAGGGCTAATTTTCATTTTCCCTAGTTTGTGTCTAGCTAATTACTGGGTCAATCCCCTTATTGTGTCCATGCAATTATTGTGTCAAGCTCTTTAGTATGTCCACACTCACTTTCAATTACACTTGTTCAAATTTCAGTGGTCGACATGCTGCGGTCATATCATGCTGTGCTTGGCGTGGCCCTTTATGTTATCTGTTAATGCTCTAATGTGTTTTATAGTCACATTCAAGCTATTCATTGCTTCTTAATTTTATCATAATGCCTTAAATTAGCAAATTTTACTGTTCATTTTCAAAGCCTCCATGGGGGGTTTTCCCCATAATGGGGGATACATGACAGGTATGCCACTAATTTCAAAGGCCAATCTTTCAGAAAATCAATACTTTTCATGTACGTTGTATAAAATTCCCTTGATATAGTGCCACCCTGGCCTGTTGCCAAAAACTTGGCTGGTCCAATTAGTAATGAAATTAGAAAGGTGCACTGTAAATATATTTCGTGTATGGAAACTTCAGCAATTTGATCTAAAGTTTTCAGTCATTCTACAATGAACGTCTTTCAGTGTGGTCATTTCTACAGCTTTTGAAATGGTCATTTAGGCAGTCACAGAACAGCTCAGAAAAAAATAACACGTCTTGGAAAAAAAACCAACAAAATTATATCACAGTTTTGAATAAAACCTACCCATTTCTTTGATTGATATATGACATAGTCTTTAGATGTACAGTAGAACTCCTGAAAAGTGGCCCCTTTAAAAACCGGACCCCCTATAAACCATACAATATGTTTCTGTCCAGAAATTTTACTTATATAAATAAGTTAAGATATCCTCTGAAAATCGGCGCCATCAACTAACAGCCATATACTACATCAGTTTCAAACATACATTTTCTTTTAAAATTCAAGTCTGAAAACTGGACCACTTTTTTTTCAGACACTAAAATTGACCAAATTTATTCAATATATCACATATCTCTTACCATCTTCATTGATAAATAACTGTATTTGAACAGATTACCTACAATATTGATTGAAATTTACAAGAATACAGGAAAATATACTGAAATATACTGAAATACAGTCGAACTTTGATGGCTCGAACACCCAAGGGACCGATGAAAACAGTTCGAGCCAAAGGGGTGATCAAATTATTGAATGTTGAACTTTGTTTAAATTTGACCAATGGGACCAGAAAAAAGGTTTGAGGCATCAGTGGTGTTTGAGTTATTGCAGTTCGAGCCATCGAAGTTCTACTGTATACTGATATAATTTACTCACAGCCTAAACTGACCTTACAAATCTTATTTCACACTTCTGGTATTAGTGTTCAGATTGAAAAGACAAATTTTGGAACCTCCGAAAACTGTAACCTCTTATAACTGGCCGATTTCTTTGGTCTCGACAGAGGTTCCACTGTATCAAAATGTTTTCTGTCTTCTGATAAACATGTTGCACGTGGATCTCTAGACTCTATCTTTATAGTTGTGTTATTTCAAGTCAAGAATATTTCCTTTTACTCTTGAAACACCAAAATGTACTCTTGGAACACCAAAATGCATTTGTATGAAAAATTTAAACAGTTTGAACAAAAATAGCATACATGAATTTGTATCGTATGAATTGAAAAATATATTTCTATTCCATGAAAACCAAGTTGGTACCTTCTGTAGAAATATAGAGCAAATACCAACTTACCCAAGATATGATAGCACAGTTTCACAATATCAAAATGTGCATCAACATCAATATATTAGGTCAAATAATTCTTCGCGTGCGCCGTCCCTGCTTATGAATAGGCCCACAGCATCCTCTGAGCTTGGAGTATGAGTCTTCCTAACAGAGGCCCATCACTTGGATCGGTTTTTAGGGGCTCCGGCTACATAACTGCCGGGCGCGTCCCCAGTTGGTGGATAGGGGAATGCCCTGTCTATGCGGGGTAGTAAGGTCATAATACGGAAAGCCTGACCGCGAACCATTGTAGCCAAACTGTTTGGAGAAACGCCACGCTCCATGCAGTTTTAAAGACGCCTTCTATATTTCTCTAAAGAGAGCAGACGCACTGGGTGTCGTATGGAAGGCTAAATTTCTATCCATTTCTCCCCTTTTCCAGTGGCAATTAAAAGTCTTTACCCCGGTTGTCCCTTCCACCTTTATTTCTTTCTTCTTTTACTTACAATTTTTTGAATTGATTAACTTGTTCTGGTCCTGATATGGCTGAAATATTGCTCATTGGACTTTAAACTCTAACAAATCAATCAATCAGTCGAATAATTCGAGATTTTTCACTATTCAAATATTATCTATTAACTCTGTCTGGGACTGAATTGCAGGGATATTACTAGTAGTTGTTACTTGAGGCATGCACATCTGACCCTGCTGAATTACTTTGTATGCATTTCTGGATCATTTGAATTTGAAGCCAGATTAATTATGATCTAGTAAACTTCTTATTGTCTTGTCTGATCTTAAACATTCAACTTTTTATATCTAAATATTATATTTACTGTAACATAAAAATTACTCTAATTTCATCTTTTTAGGCTCCAAACTACATGTATATATAATACAAAACTACAAGGGTACTGCAATCTGAAGGTGTGATGTTATTGATGATTTTTTCAGAGTCTTTATTTTGCTTTTTCTCCTGTTTCATTCATGTTTCAGGTTGACATGTTTCCATCAAATAGTATTTTAAGACACCTAAATTCATTTATAAACTGAACATATACTGTAGTTATACTTTGCTAATATGGTATTCTTATTCAGGCAATGTCATTATTATAATTTTAATCATATATTGATATAATTGTCTTATTACAGAATTGGGAAAGTATGCTGAATGATGGCCTTCACCTTTCTCCTAGGGGATCAGAATTTCTATTTGAATTGTTAAAGCCATTGGTTACCAAGGCAACATCAGATCTACCCATGCTCTATCCAGACTGGCATATGATTGACAATGAAAATCCAGAAGTGCCTTTCAATGGCAAATAGAACAGTTTTTATTTTTAGTGTACGGAATTGTGGCAATTTATATTTTATTTTTATTGAAATATTATATATTTATAGTCATACAATATACGCAGTGTATTTTTGCCTTATGAAAGATGAAAGAAATAAAACATTAACACATAGAAAGATTATATTTTTCTGAAGCCTTTATACCATCAAAAAGATTTGTGTTTTTTGTTCCATTGTCTAAACAATAAGGAAAAAACTGTGGATATTATTTCACTTGCTTTACTATGGTTTTTTGTCTAGGCCACTATGAATGGCGCGGAAACAGGACATAGGGGTAGAAACTATGCGGCAGCGACCACATAGACCTTTTTGTAAAGTTTTGTCATAAAGTCAGTTTCTCATCAACTTCAAGTCCCATTTTTAGAAAGGTTGCATCGCAACACTTTCTAATGTCATGACCATGTCAGTTGAAATGCACTATGAAGAAAAACAGGTGCTTCAATTTGAAAAACCAAATAGACCAAAATCATATTTTTGAATATAAGCAAGGAGTTAGTGAGAAAATAAAGTAATTCACACAGATTTGAAAGACTTTGGCAATAATTTTAAAGAATTAATCAAGAAAAACAATTCCACACCCCTTCTTAATGGAAAATTTATCATTTATCATCGGTAAACTTCCTGTGATTTCCGAAGAATGTTTTGTCATTGGATGGAATCTTCAACGGATTGAATAAAGTGCATCTTTGCTTATATAATTGATATCCTGCAATTAAAATGGATATAACGTTCTAATAGTGAAATGATTTTACATAAACATGAGAGCATTTCGGTTGCTTGATCTGCATGTAAACAAACTGGTACTGACGCATGCTCAACAGGTGCTGAATGGACAAAACGAAGAGCTTAGTTCAACGTGTGAGTTTTGTGTTTCACTGTTTGTGCATTGTCAGAGGCCTTAATCTGGGTTATTTTTTTTTTTTTTTGACAAGCCAAAATTTAAACGGTCCGAAGATTTGTTTGAACTCGGTAACAGAAGTTGTGTTCTTAGGCTTTAGACACCGTATATCATTATGTACGAACTGTTGTGGGATAACTGTTTCTTTTAAGAATGTGTGACATTTGGAGGTCTTTAGAATTTGCATTTAGTTCAGATAGTACAGACTTGTCTGGAATAAGTTGTGACTGTACTTTTTATTTTTATATTTTTCAATATTTGTAAAACTGTTTGATAGTAAACAAGTGTGGATAGTTTTATAGCAAAATAAAAATAATAAAAATAATAAATAAACGACAAGAGGGGCTTGTACCAAGTCTACTTAAATCTTTGAAAGCAACCTTTCTATTAGGGCTATAAGCACTTTGATTATGATATTTGGTATATAGATTAGTCTTGTGTAGTATATGAATATCTGTTTTATTATACCCCCGCTACATAGTAGTGGGGGTATACTGGTTTACCTCTGTTCCTTCATCCATTCGTCCGTCTGTCCGTAACCACATTTTTCTCAGCAACTGCTTTACAGAATGAATTCATATTTTGGCAAAAGCTTCCTCATGATGGTCTGATGTGTATATATAGATTTCAAGGTTACAGCATAAGTACTTCCTGTTTGCGGAGACTTCATTTTTTTTAGCTCACCTGACCCAAAGGGTCAGGGTGAGCTATTGCCATCACTTGGCGTCCGTCGTCCGTCCGTTAACTTTTCACATTTTCATCTTCTCCTCTGAAACTACTGAAGCAAATTCAATCAAACTTTACAGGAATGATGTATGGAAGGTCCTTTACGAGGATTGCTCATTTTGTTCCGGTCCGACAAAAAACATGGCTGCCAGCGCAGAATTTAGGTTTTACATTGGATACTATGGGAAAAATCACATTTTCATCTTCTGCTCTGAAACCACTGAAGCAAATTCAACCAAACTTTACAGGAATGAAGTACTCAAGGTCCTTAATAATGATTGCTCATTTCGTTCCGATCCAACCAAAAGCATGGCCGCCAGCACGTAACATGGTATAACATTGGACCCTATGGAAAAATTCACATTTACTTCTTCTCCTCTGAAATCACTGAAGCAAATGCAACCAAACTTTACAGGAATGATGTACTAAAGGTCCTTAACAAAGGTTGCTCATTTTGTTCCGATCCGATAAAAAACATGGCCGCCAGCACGGAACATAGTTTAACATTGGCCCTATGGGAAATTCACATTTTCATCTTCTCCTCTGAAACAGCTGAAGCAAATTCAACCAAACTTTACAGGAATGATGTATGGAAGGTCCTTTACAAAGATATTTCATTTTTTTCTGATCCGATAAAAAACATGACCGCCAGCGCAGAACTTAGGTTTTACATTGGACCCTATGGAAAAATTCACATTTTCTTCTTCTCCTCTGAAACCGCTGAAGCAAATTCAACTGAACTTTACAGGAATGATGTACTTAAGGTCCTGAACAAAGGTTGCTAATTTCATTCTGATCTGATAAAAAACATGGCCGCCAGCACGGAAGATAGTTTAACATTGGCCCTACGGGAAATTCACATGTTCATCTTTTCCTCTGAAACAACTGAAGCAAATTCAACCAAACTTTACAGGAATGATGTGTGTAAGCTCCTTTACAAGGATTGCTCATTTCGTTCCGATCTGATAAAAAACATGGCCGCCAGTGCGGAACTTAGGTTTAACATTGAACCCTATGGGAAAATTCACATTTTCTTCTTCTCCTCTGAAACCACTGCAAATGCAACCAAATTTTACAGGAATGATGTACTAAAGGTCCTTAACAAAGATTGCTCATTTCGTTCTGATTTGATAAAAAACATGGCCGCCAGCACGGAACATAGTTTAACATTGGCCCTATGGGAAATTCACATTTTCATCTTCTCCTCTGAAACCACTAAAACAAATTCAACCAAACTTTACAGAAATGATGTATGGAAGGTCCTTTACAAAGATTACTCATTTCGTTTCCATCCAATAAAAAACATGGCTCCCAGCGCGAAACTAAGGTTTAACATTGGACCCTATGGGAAAATGTACATTTTCTTCTTCTCCTCTGAAACCGCTGAAGCAAAGTCAACCAAACTTTACAGGAATGATGAACAGAAGGTCCTTAACAAAGATTGCTCATTTTGATTTGATCCAATGAAAAACATGGCCGCCAGCACAGAACAAAGTTTATTTTGCCCCTATGGGAAATTCACATAAAAAACATGGCCACCATGCAGAACATCGAAAAATCCTGTTGTTCAGCATTTTGCCAGGTGAGCGATACAGGCTCAGTGTCTGAGCCTCCAGTTTTTATTGTTGTACAGCATATGGCATTTTTCGTCACAAATTTTTTTCTGAAACTGTAAGAGGGATTCAATTGTTGTTATGTACGGATCTTCCTTATGGTCCAATCTATTGTGTATTCCGATTTTAATGTCACGTCATAAGCACTTCTTGTTTGCCGAGACATCATTGTTTTTCATTGTTGTACAATATATGAAATTTTTCGTCACAATTTTTTCTGAAACTGTAAGTGGGATTCAATTGTTGTTTTGTTGTTGTTATGCACAGATCTTCCTTATGGTCCAATCTATCATGTATTCCGATTTTAATGTTACGCTATAAGCACTTCCTGTTTGCCGAGACATCATTGTTTTTCATTGTTGTACAATATATGGAATTTTTCGTCACAATTTTTTCTGAAACTGTAAGTGGGATTCAATTGTTGTTTTGCACAGAGCTTCTTTATGGTCCAATCTATCGTGTATTCCGATTTCAAGGTTAAGTCATAAGCACTTCCTGTTTGCCAAGGCATCATTGTTTTTCATTGTTGTACAATATATGAATTTTTTTGTCAAAATTTTTTTCTGAAATTGTAAGTTGGATTTAATTGTTGTTTTGCACAGAGCTTTCTTATGGTCCAATTTATCGTGTATACCGATTTAAAGGTAATGCCATAAGCACTTCCTATTTGCCGAGACGTCATTGTTTTTCATTGTTGTACAATATATGGAATTTTTCGTCACAATTTTTTTCTGAAACTTAGTCGGATTCAATTGTTGTTTTGCAAAGAGCTACCTTATGGTCCAATCTATCGTGTATTCCGATTTCAAGGTTAAGTCATAAGCACTTCCTGTTTGCCGAGACATCATTGTTTTTCATTGTTGTACAATATATGGAATTTCGTCACAATTTTTTCTGAAACTGTAAGTTGGATGCAATTGTTGTTTGCACAGAGCTTCCTTATGGTCCAATTTATTAAGTATTCAGATTTCAAGGTTAAACCATAAGCATTCCTTGTTTACTGAGACTCATTGTTTTTATAGAGTGCGTAAACTTCTATATGGTTGAAAATCATGGTATTGATATTACTCCTGTTGATTTTTTCTCTTCAGTTGTATAAGCCTGTGGAAAAGTTTTGTGTCTTTCGTTGATGCCGTCATTATTTTTTCAGTTAGGGAGTCTCTCCATTTGGCTTCTGCCCTTCTTTGTGCTCCTCTTAAATTTTTCCTAGCTTTTTTCATTTCGACTTCATTTTCGTGTGTCTTGGCTAATTTGTATTTGTAGAAAGCGCCTTTTGATATCTTACTAGCTTGGCTTATCTCCTGATTCCATATGCCTTTCCTGTGGTACAAGCTTTTATTACTTTCTGATATTTTGGTATCGAGGCTTTCCCTGCTTTGTGAAGTATCTTAACCAGATCTTTTACTTTTTCTTCTGGTTTTGTACTACTATTATCATGTTTTCATATGGACTCTTTATATGCCTCAATGTTACATTCTTTCCAGTTGGTTTTCTTAATAATCACTTTCTGAGGATGTGCCACTGATTTGACGGCTAAGTTTGTTTTTGATAGAATCAGGGTGTGATCTGATATATTTAGTGGTTCCATATGCATAACTATAACTGAGTACTGGAACACGTTTTCTGTGCTAGTATGTAAAAATATTCTATTTGAGATCTATAATCAGCACTGTGATGGTAAAAAGTTGGTTTCTGTCCAAAATCGTGTGAGACCAATAGTTTGTTATTTGCAATGAAGTCTTTTAGTAGTCGATCCCTGATTCGATAATCTCCTCTCATCAATTAAGCGGCTAAGCTGTGATGTGCAAGACAGATTTTATGATCCACACATGTTCTACTTTCATTTACATTTTTATGATATCATCTCAGTCACAACTGAGGACAAGGATGGCAAACAAGTCCATTTTTTTTTATTTAGATCTGCACAATAGCATGGCTATTACAGTAATTTCTGGTTGATGCTCTCTCTCTCTCTCGCTCTCTCTCTCTCTCTCTCTCTCTCTCTCTCTCTCTCTCAGTGGCGACATATAGAGATCACTATCCGACGTCTTGCGTCAGTGTCGTCGTCGGCGTCACAAAAATTTCTCACATTTTTCTCAGGAACCATGTATCCGAGCCTTCTGCATTTAAGCATGGAGTATCAATATGGGGACTTATACGGTGTAACAGAGTTTGGGATCTCTGGCATACCCACTTCCTGTTTGACGGAACTTAGAACATTTCTAGCATCTGGAAAATGTCTGTCACGTTTTTCACAGGAACCACACATCCCAGCCTTCATATTGAACCTTTGGTATTTCCTCTTTCACAATTTCTCTCACTTTACTTTCATCAAAATTATTCTGTATCTGGTCTTCAACAGCTTTCAATCTTGACTGCAGTCCAGTATGGAATATCAGTATGGGGATAACATCGTGTAATAAAGTTTGGGATCTCTTGCATGCCCACTTCCTGTTTGACGGAACTTAGAATATTTTTGCCGATCGGCGTCGCAAAAAAATTCTGTCACATTTTTCTCAGTAACCATGTATCCGAGCCTTTTGCAATTTGGCATGGAGTATCAGTATGGGAACTTGTACCGTGTAACAGAGTTTTGGATCTATCGCATGCCCACTTCCTGTTTAACGGAACTTAGAATATTTTTGAGTCTTGAAAATGTCTGTCACGTTTTTCTCAGAAACCACGTATCACTGCCTTCTGCAAATAGGCATGGAGTATCAGTTTAGAAAAAGTGTTAATCTTATTAAGAAGTAAAATTTTTTCACGTGTTTGACAGGTTCACATCTGAAGATGGCCGCCGCCAGGAGAACATATTTTAACATACGACTCTATAGGAAAATATTGTAAATTTTTAATTCTTGAAAACTGTTTCATACATCATGTTGATATTAACTAGGCATGGTGACATGATGGTCATCAAACAAATGTATGATTTTTTGTGCTAATCATCAATCCAGGATGGCCTCCCTTTAAATCTAAGTTTAACATTGGACCCTATTGGAAAATGTAGTGAATTGTTATTTTCTTGATAATCGTTTCATACATCAAGTTTATATTAACAAGGCTTGGTACCATGATGGTCATCTACCAAATTTTATATATCTGTACCTTTCACAAATTCAAAATGACTGCCACTAGGAAGCATAGTTTAAAATAGGACCCTATGGGAAAATGTTGTTAATTCTTGAAAACCGTTTCATACATCAAGTTGTTAATGTTTAGGAATGGTCACATGATGGTCCTTTAACAAATGTATTATTTTAGTACCGATTATAAATCAAAGGTGACTGCCAATGCAGATCTTAGTTTAATATGGGACCCTATGGGTAAATGTTGTAAATTCCAAATTCTTAAAAACCGTTTTACATATCAAGTGATATTAACTAGGCATGGTTACTTGATAGTCATTTACCAAATTTTCTATATTTGTATGAATCAGAAATAAAAGATGGCCGCCACCAGGGAATAGAGTTTAGAAGTCTATGTGAAAATGTTGTAAATTGTTTATTCTTGAAAACCGTTTCATAATTGATATTAAGAAGGCATTTTAACATTACAGTTATCTACCAGGCGAATGATTTTACTACGAATTGGCTGTCATCTCAGATGCACATATACAGAAAATAAATTAACAGTAATTTTGTTAGTTGTTATCAATCATTTAACCCTGTGGGAAAAATGGCCACCAGAAGAGCGATACAGGCTTATATGTGAGCCTCTGGCTTGTCGAATCTGATCAAAATGAGAAATCTTTCTTTTAATAGTGTATCTTTATTGGTCTTAATTTGGATGTTTCAAGTTCCCATGCGAGTAGTTTATTTTTAGCGGAATTGGAACGAAGTCTTTAGAACTTAGCTTGTAGTTTGATGAATGGTGTCTGGGTGTCCGGGCGTCCGGGCGTCCGGGCGTCAACTTTTGATTTCCGCATGCTGTTTCAAGAACCACATGTCACATCTAAATGAAACTTTGACCGACATGACTTATGATAAGGGGAGGACCTATTGATTTTGAGGTTTGTGAAACAAAGGTCAAGGTCACAGCTTCTAAATAATAGAACCAAAATTTGACATTTTATCCGTTTCCGCACAATATCTCTAGAACCACATGTCACATCTAAATGAAACTTGGCATAGACATGACTAATAATCAGAGGATGAATCCTATTGATTTTGAGGTTTATGGGACAAAGGTCAAGGTCACAACTTTTAAAAATATATTAAAAATGGCATTTATCCGTTGCCGAACAATATCTCCAGAACCGCATGTCACGTCTAAATGAAACTTGGCACAGACATGACTCATAATGAGAGAAGGAATCTTGTTGATTTTCAGGTTTATGCGTCATATTTAAAGGTCGAGGTCACAACTTTTGAAAATAGACCAAAACATTTCATTGTGTTTGAAATTAAAATCAGAAATTAAAGACTTAAATCACATGTTTGGTATTATTTGATAACGAAAATAGCTACAAAAGTGTTATGGTTCACACAGAAATACTCTTTATATAAGTAGAACATGTTATATGTATTTAATAGTCCTAATTATGACACCAGGTGCCGTAAACTTAAAAATAAGATTTAATGAAAAGTGAAAAAAAAAACAACAACAACAACAAAATACAGACGTTACTGTGAGTTTAGTTTCTGCAGATGGACATTCCGAAAACTTATTTCTCTAATGATATGTCAAGTTTAAACCGGTTATGACCCGTTAGATAAATTTTCTTTATTCAACATATGTTGAATAAAGCCCCGTACTATTTCCCGCCAAATCTATTCGGAATACAATTCTCAGTGTTTATCATTGATCATTAGAGAAAAAGATTACACCACTTTATCCCGATTATTACCATATTTTATCCACTCTCGATAGTTAAATTTAAAAATTTTAAAATGCTCGGCAAGCCTCGCAATTAAAATTTTAAAATTCAACTATCTCTAGTGGATAAAATATGGTAATGAACGGGATCTTGTGGTGTAATCTATATATCTCTTCAGTTCAGATAAAATCAAAACATTTGGAAATCCTTTTATCGATATAGGTGTAAAAGCTGACAGAGAACAAATTACCAGTAGGATCTAAAAAGGAAAGCCAAATCAGCTAACGACAGAGCTATGCACAAGGGAAATACTCCTTAGGGTTTAACACAATTTTCTTAAGTTCAGGAATTGAACGTTTTCAAATAAAATCGGTTTTCGGGCCAGCATCGAAGTACATAAAGTACTGGCTACTTGGATGGTGAATACGCAAAGGCATCGGCCCAGTGGTAATAAACAACAAAATAAAAAGGATGTAATAAAACTGTGGGAGCTGATAAATGTAATGTGAAGAAGTATTCAATATTTTTAAAGACTTTTGCAAAGTGTTCAGTTTAAATATAATCTTAGATTTTAAAAAAAATCTTATCCCAGTATTTTTTCTGAAACTCAAAAGATTAACTATTATTTCAGTAATATGAATTACCTAAATTATAAGGAGAACTCCTGTCCAATGGGTTTTAAGGGAAAGTGGAGCTTTTAGCATTCCACTTGCCATTGAAAACAAACAAGAACACTGAATCTTTGGGAAAAAAATGTTCTGCTACATATTTTTTCACGATTTCAGAAATATGTATAGACTGAATTATAAAGGGAAGCCCTACTCATTTTTTTCTTTTTTTGATAAGTGGGACTTGGAATGTTTTGATTTCAGCAATATGTTTTACCTGGATTTTGAGGGGAACCCCTGACCAAATTGATTGTGAATGGTGGTCTGAAATGGAATGTAATGGACAGTGGAGCTTTCAGTTGCCATGGAAACCAAACCAGAACACTGAATCTTTGATAAAAAGTATTCTGCTACATATTTTTCTGCAGAAAGTTTCAGAGATATGTATAAACTAGGAAACCCCTGCCAAAAGGAGACTTGGAATGTTTTGATTTCAGCTATCTGCAATATGTATCACTTAGATTATAAGGGGAACTCCTGTCCAAAGGACAAGGTACACAAAGGGCTTCTATGTGAGCCTAAAATTAAAGTTAAAGATGCCAGTAAATATTTGCGCTCAAAACCTTTTAAAATGGTCAAAATTTGAAAAACAGTAAAGATGTCTTTGATATTGTTTGATAATTTAACACTAACTCACCCACAAAATGGAGAATAATCAACTATTTTTTAGAAAAATCGTCAATAATAGCAATTTTATGAGCACATTTCAGTTTGGCAATCATTCAAACATTGGCCGTATTCATTTACCAGAATGAATGCTACTTACAAGTTCTTAACCTTCCGCAAAATTTCATTCTGGTCACATGCGGCCACATTCATTTCCAATAACAACTGTTTGAAAATATGGCAAATTTTATCCAATTTTAAGTAAATCGTATTGTGTATTGTGCCACATCTATTGAGCATACTTGTACGACATAAATATGTTACATGTAAACCGATGTTTAAAGCAATGTTTTTGACCCTCTTGAATAAACTTTTAGAATTAACGATTACTAATTCATTTATTTTTTCAATTTGGCTGTTCAATATTTTCATTGTTTTTACTAAAATGTTATAATCTGTACACACGACTATTTTTGCCCTTTCAACCAAAGTTACACTGCAAGGTTTGCCTACATCTATTTCGATGCGCCCCGTGTTGTCTATCGATTTTGTTTTTTTTCCTTATTTTAGTCTTTCGTCGGGTTACTTAATGACAAATATTTGTAGGCAGACATTGCCCGGTTTTACTTTTTTCTTCATTGGCCGCTCCCGAAATGTGTTGATTCAATGACATATTTTAGCTGCGATCGATGTTGATCAACATTTTTATTCTCTTCTTGTAACCCTGGTGCTTTCAGCTGGATAACCCTGAGCATCGCCCAAGTTGGCACTCCATGACGGGTTGGGAGCAAGGGAGTGACCTTGATATACTTTTTGTCAAGAATACCGCTTATGTGCCTTCTTGATCTCGCTTGAGGGGGTGAATATTGTTCACCTCTTGTTGAAGACCCTCAGGCGACATCAAGATGTAGACAGGAATAAAAGTCATGTCCTTGATAAACTGGAGTTTTCTATGTATCGTGTGTGTGCGTTTTTGTCACATGTACATTCACTCCATATCCTTTCATTTTTCCTACTTGTAACAATTTGCGACGAACTCGAACTCGGATTATAATTTGATTAATGGTGTCTGTGCGTTCGGGCTTCAAAATTCTCTGCATGATATCTTATGAACCACATGCCATATCTACATGAAACTTTGCACAGATATGACATATCATTAGAAGAGGAATCCTTTTGATTTTGATGTTTCTGCGACAATGGTGAAGATCACGCCTTCCAACAATAGAATAACCATTTGACATTTTATCCATTTCCGCACAATAGCTCCAGAACGGCATGTCACATCTCAACGAAATTTGGCATAGACATAACTTTTAATGAGAGAAGGAACCCTATTGATTTGGAGCTTTATGCACCAAAAGGTCAAGATAACAAATTCTTAAAATAGAACAAAAATTCGATATTTATTTGTTTCCACACAATATCCCCAGAAGCACAAGCAACATCTAAATGAAACTTGCCGCAGACATGACTAATAATGAAAGAAGGAACCGTATTGATTGTTTTTGGATTTAATGACAAAGCTCACCACTACTGAAATGGAAAAAAATCGACATTTTTTCCTGTTTCCGCACATTATCTCAACAAGCACATGTCACATCTGAATGAAACTTAGTACAGAAGAACTAATGACAAGAGGAGGAACCCTGTCGATTTTTGGTGTCATAGGTGAAGGTCATAACTTCTAAAAATAGAACAAAAATTTGACATTTATCCGTTCCCGCACAATATCTCCAGAACCACATGTCACATCTAAATGAAACTAATGCAGTCTGAAATCCGGTGGAATTTAAACAATAGAAAATGAAATCTCGTTTAGAAAAGATAAAAATGTCGATTGCAACGCGTAACTCGTTGTCAGGGCCCGATAAAAGCTACTTATAAGATGAAACTTTATACTCTGTTATGTTCATGTGACGTATCTTGATATTGACAAATGATATTTTTTAAATTTTTTGATATTTCTCGCATATTTTCAATGAAAAATGAGATTTCACGGAATAAACATGGTTCCAAGGAGTTTTGGATCTAGCTATTTCTTTATAACGAAATTTCCTGGAAAAATATACTTTGCAATTAAATATTTATCGATTCATTTGCAAATTTTGGACTGGGAACACGCAGTGGTTTTGACGAAATAAAGTATACAAAACGACCGTTTATACCTCGCAACCATCAAGGTTACATAAACAATATCGATTTTTACTCACTAAGCACGTGGGGTCATTGAATGGGTTTTAACTGAAGGCACGCCCTTTTCCTTAAATGAACCAATGAAATCTCGTGTTGATGATTACCCTTTGAGATCGTGGGTATAAAAGGAAAATGGTGCTGTTTCGAAACGATATAATTTAGCCTGGTAACAGGATTAGATTTGGATCTCGGCGTTTTTTATGCAAGAATCGTTACTAAATGGACCTATAAATAAAGTATGTTAAAAAGTCTATCTGTACATATAATCTTGTCTGGGTACATGCATATTAACGCCGTATCGCAATTGATTTTGACCAGTAAATTAGATAAGGAATTCGCGTATGGCCTCTTCTTGTGGGCAAGTTTAATCACTTTTTAACTACAAAGTAAAGATCTAGGAATTGAATGAAGTTTTTACTAATTATTGTATTTGTTTATTTCTTTTGAAATCTTGACATTTTGTTGATTGTTTATTTTCGTCGCCATGCTGTTAATTTGTCCCGAAAAAGTTATGAGACACAGAAGAGTTTTTCTAGAAGGGAGATAATTTTATACCACTAGATTTCCCGCTGTAATGATGAGGGAAGGAACCCCTGTTGATTTTGAGCTTTATGCGACAAAGCTTAAGGTCACAATTTCTAAAAATACATATAGAACAAAAATTTGACATTTTACCTGCTACCACAATATATCTCAAGAAGCACAAGTCACATCTAGATGAAACTTGCCACAGACATGACTAATAATGACAGAAGACACCTTATTGATTTTGGTCATCATATGTACTAGATTATATCGCATTCACTAGCAGATATGTTGTTATCTTGTATGGCCATTTTGATCTTAACGAGATTTTGTTAAGAATGTTTAAGATTTTAAGTCAGTTTTCAGTATACTTGATTTCAAGCACATTCAAGGCGTGTTAAGATAGTTTTGGATCAATTAAGATCAACTTGTTAATTGCGTTCAAGGACGATCAAGACGAGTTAAGTTTGTTAAGATCAAACAAGATCTCAATTTGATCTTGTTTGATCGTGACAGACTTAACACATCTTGATCGCCATTGAACGCATTTATCTTGTTTGATCTTGATAAACTGAACAGCTCTTGATCGTCCTTGAAATCAATTATCTTGAAATACGACTGAATATCTTACACTGTCTTAACAAAATTATATTAAGTCTGTCAAGATCGTGTTAAGATCAAAATGGCCAAACAAGATATAACATATCTGCTCGTGATTGTCATTTTGATTCGTCACACTTTGAAGGAGCCATGGGACTTTGAATATTTGAATATTGTTATACAATGGCAGTGCAACTTCTACTAAGATTTCCTTCAAATTCTTCCGAATTGGGAATCATCATTTGCACTAGATCATAGCGATTTATTATGGCAATACCATACCCAAACTTTTCGAATAATTATCATTTAACATTTTTGAAATTAAAAGCATGATATAAAGCTGAAGCTGCAAGTTTTATTGTTCAAGCAGAAATATAACTTTTGTTACTAGTACTATCTGGGACTAATATAACAGTTGTAATTATGAACAACAAAACAATTTTTGGGGATTTGTTTTACACTTCAAAATAAAGTATAATGAAAAGTGATATTTAAAAAGGTAGATAATAAAACCAGGGCAGTACATCTGTAATAAACTTAATGTGAGGAAGTATTTAATATTTTCAAAAGTCTGTTGCAAGGTTTTCATTAGCACCAAAAGCTCCAATATCCAACAAGTGCCGTTACCAAGTCCGGCTGTTCCGAGTTCCTATAGTTATTTACGTTTGTCTTTTGTCTTATTTGTGTTTTTCCTGTGTATTATTTCCCTAGCAGATTGTGGCATGTAATTATAATTTTCAGCCATTGTAGGTGTTTCCAGTTGTCCCTTTTATTTCATTTTCTATAAATCTTCACAAAATGATATAATAAAAAAATCTTGGAATGGAAAAAAAAATCATATTTTGGTTAATTTCAAGAAACTCTCAAAGACTAATTATTATTAGGGATTCTACTTAGCAACAATACATGCCTCTCAGTGATGGCAGTTCTTTTGAAACATGTTTTGACTTCAGGAATATTTATTAGATAGATTATATGGAGAACTCCTGCTCGAATGTTAATTTTTTTTTCTTTTTTTTTCTTTTTTTTTAGAAAGGTAGTCTGAAATTGGTTGTAATGGATATTGGAGCTTTTGGTGCTATGGAAATCAAACCGGTAAACTAAACACTTTTACAAAAGTATTCTACTTCATATCTATTCTTCAATTTCAGCAATTTTTAAGGGAACCCCTGCCCATTTCTTTAAAGGTGGTCTGATATTGATTGTAATGGATAATGGGGCTTTCGATTGCCATTAAAACCAAACAAGAAGGGAAACCCCTGCCCAAATAGTTTTTGGGGAGAAGGTATTCTGAAATGCGCTGTGATGGATATTGGAGCTTTCGGTTTCCATGGAAACCATACCAGAAAATTGAAATTCTGCTTACTTTTTTTCAATTTCAGTAATATGTATTACTTATACTATAATAATAACTCATGTCCTTTTTTAGCTCACCTGGCCAAAGGCTATGTGAGCTTTTGCCATCACTTGGCGTCCGTCGTCCGTCCGTACGTCCGTCGTCCGTCCGTCTGTCCGTCCGTTAACTTTTATTCAAAGATCTTCTCCTCTGAAACTACTGAGCCAATACTAACCAGGGTATGCTCTTTCAAGTTTATGATTTTATGTCCGTAGACCAAACAACATGGCCGCTGTTACTAAAAATAGAACATAGGGGTAAATTGCTGTTTTTTGCAAATTACTCAAAAACCATTACAGATATCAAAATTCTGACATAGGTAAAAATGATCGGCATGATGAGATCTACCTGCCCTGCAATTTTGGAGAATATTCGTTTACCCGTCTTGGAGTTATTGCCCCTTTTCCGTGAAAAAAATCATTTTTTCGTTACTTCTGGTCTTATATATTGAAATTGATAGAAGATAGAAGTGAAGTTTGTATAACAAAAATGGTCAGCATAGTAAGATCTACATGTCTGGTCAGCATAGTAAGATCTACATGTTCTGTAATTTTGAAGAAAATATGACAACTCACATAGGAGTTATTGCCGCTTTTTCTTTGAATTTTCACAATTTTTGAACATTTTTACTTTTATTTCAAAACTGTTTGAGATAAAGGTTAAATGTGAATTGCAAAAGTGTTGAGGTTTTCCAGAACTACAATTTCTACATGTGTCCAGCAGGTTCGCATCTCATCCAAGATGGCCACCAGCGGGGAAGATAGTTTAACAAAGGACCCTATGGGAAATGCATTCAAAGATCTTCTCCTCTGAAACCACTGAGCCAATGGGGACCAAATTTTGACACAATAGTCCTTGAGTGGTCCCCTTTGAAGTTTGTGATTTTTGCGTTTGTACCTCATCCTAGATGGCTGCCAGCGTGGAGCACAGTTTAACATAGGGACCCTGTGGGAAATGCATTCAAATGTGTTCTCCTCTGAACCCACTGAGCCAATTGGAACAAACTTGGTTACAATAGTCTTTGGGTGATCCCTTCCAATTTTGTGATCTTTAGTTTGTACCTCGTCCAAGAATGAAAATGTAACATCTGTTGAACTGATTTATAGAATGAATGGGTCTATAGGTGACAATGAATAAAACCAGTGACCAGGTGAGCGATACAGGCTCATATGAGCCTCTAGATCGAATTGTAATCTGAAATGGGATGTATTGGATACTGGAGCTTTCGGTTGTCATGAAAACTAAAAAGAAATCCGAATTTATCAAAAAAAGTATTCTGCAATTTCAGAAATATGTATTAACTTGATTATAAAGGGTATGTCAAAGGTGGACAGAAATTTTTTGATTTTAGAAATATCCTTCACGTAGATTATAGGGGAACCATTGCACAATTTTGTTTGATGGTAGTATGAAATGGGCTGCAATTAATAGTAGATCTTTCAGTTGCCATGGAAACCAAACAAAGAAATCTGAAATTTTAGAAAAGTATTCTGCTACATATTTTAGCTCACCTGTCCAAAAAGGCCATGTGAGCTTTTGTCATCACTTTGCGTCCATCGGCGTCCATCTGTTGTCCGTCATAAACCTTTTCAAAAATCTTATCCTCTGAAATTGCTCAGCCAATTTTAATCAATCTTGATTTGAATCATAACCAGGGAATCAAAATTCAAAATTGTGTCCATGGAGTCACAGGACCATATAACATGGCTATCGTTGCTAAACTGGAACTTAGCGGTAAACTCAATTTTTGGCAAATAACTAAAAATCCTTATAGATATCAAAATTCTGATGGATTAAAAATGACAAACATGACAAGATCTGCATTCCCTGCAATTTTGAAGAAAATCTAAAAACCAGTCTTGGAATGTTGCCCTGTCTTCGAAAATTTCATTTTTTTAAAATTTTTTATCAAGAAATTATTACAGATAGAGGTCAACTTTAAATTACAAAAATGTCAAGCATATCAAGATCTATACTCCTGTAAATATTGAAGAAAATCTGAATTCATTTTGCTTGATAATTCCAAAACGAATGGAGATAGAGGTTAAGTTATAAAATGTAATTTTTTCAGTATGCCAAGGATAACACTTTATCTTCTCGATGGCGATTGTTACACATGGTCGTACCTCATCCAGGATGGCTACCTGCGGTGAACTTTGGACGCCAAGGGGAACACATTCAAAGATCTTTTCTTCCGAGACTACCTGGCCAGTTGGAACACTACTTGGATGTAACTGTTCTTTGTTAGCACCCTTTCAAATATGTGTCTGTCAAATCCGAATCAGATCAAGATGGCTGCAATCAGGATGTGGTCTCCTTGACATTTATCCCATTTCCTTTCTTTTTTATATAGTTTAACATTGAATCGTGTTGAAACACACTCAAAGGCCTTCTTTTCTGAAACTACTTGGTTAATACAATGTAAGAATCAAACTTGGTCATAATAATCCTTTGGTGGTCCTTTTTAAAGATATGTCTGACAAGTTTGTAATCTAAGATAGCCGCCAGTGGGAATTTAAGACCCTATTGGAAAATACAAAAATACCAAAGTTGCAAAAATGAACAGTAAATTTAGTTATGCTGTACACGTGTTTCAAGGAGTAACCTCTCATCAGCAGCATTAAAATCAAATAATATGGAAAGCCATAAACAAAAAATTGTACACAAAGAAGTACTCTTTACCAAAAATATCGAAATAGGAAGCCAAATCCAGTACTAAGGACATCCACCGAGTGCCATACACGGAATGAAGCCGTAGTATTTCTAAAGGGCTAGAAGTTTGATAAAACGGTAAATTTCTATAAATCGGTAGGTAAATTTTCGTGCCAGACAAGTCTGACTATTGAACTGGTGAATACCCTCGGGGACCTCTGGTCCACCAGCAGTGCCATCGGTCAAATGGTTTCAAAATACAAAAATACCAAAGTTGCAAAAATGAACAGTAAATTTAGTTATGCTGTACACGTGAAAATACATTCAAAGATTCAAACTACTTGGTTAATTGGAACCAAACCTGTTCACAAATACCACTCATTTGGTGTCTTTGAAAACTGTCTGGCAAGTCTGTCTCATATCCAAGAGAGCAACCAGAGGAGAACTTAGTTTTACATTGGATCCTATGGAAAAGCACATTCAAAGATATTTTCTTCTGAAACTACTTCCCTATTGAATTAAAACTTAGTCAAATGGTCCCTTGATGGCCCACTTCTAAAACTGTATCCATAGTTTATCATAGGATCCGATGGGAAATGCATAGAAAGATCATATATTTTACGAAAGGATATGGGATAAATGCACATGTCCTCTTACAATTTTGGCCATACTACATCAAGGTCTCTTATCATACTAGAAAATGGGAACCTTTATCATTGAGGTTATTATACCCCCACACAACGAAGTTGCGAAGTGTTCATAGGTTTTGACTGGTCTGTCCGTCCGTCATCACTTGTTAGTATATCATTTGTCAGGATAACTCTTCGTACAGTTTTTTTTTTAGATACAAAATGTTTATTATACAGTTTGTATTGTACATTTATCACAAAAGTGCGAACTACCTGGATTTTGATAATTTACAATTATTCAGAAAAATACACATTGTTGAAGTTTTAATGCAAAATACTGCTTATTTCATTTGTCCAGATGACTCTTCCTACAGTTTTTAATGATAGAAAGTTTTTATCTTGCTGGCTGATTATGCATACATAAAAGATATGCACACTACTTCGATTTTGATTTTTGACAATTTTTTTTATAAGAATACACATCGTTAAACTTAGTCTTTTTGGTAAAATATTGCCTGAATGGTACATCATTTATCCGGATAACTCCTCCTACAGTTTTCTACATATGATTTTTTTTATATCAGGTTTTTTATATTTTTTTATATTTTTTTTATATTGCAGGTTGAATGGTATAAAAGATGTTGCATGGCATTTGAATTTTGATTTTGGGTAATTTATGAGAAAAATATACTACTTTACACTTCGTCATTTTAATGCAAACTAAACTGATTTTGAGGTGCATCTTTTGTTTAGATAAAACGTACAGTTTATAACAGTTTTGAAGATGTGATTTTGTTATTTTGCAGGATGATTGGGTAAAGCTGGAGATGAGCATATGAAAATAGCTATGACAATATTTTATTGCAGTGTTCAATAATGCAGGATTATCCGATATCTGGGGGCGTGGGGTATGTGAGCGTGCCCACAAATGTTCTTTAATTTGTTAATAAATACCGTACGAATGTGTTTACATTTGTTTGCACTCTAGCATCCTGTTGGAAAGTACTGTTAAGTAGAGATTCTAATTCAAATAAGTATAAGTTGCTAATTAAAAAACAACATATGCATATGGATGAAATCATTGTTTTTTTTACATGAATATGTTATCCTTTGTTTGGTTTAGCATGGCAATCACATTTCTGAAAAAGAAAAAAAAACTTGATTAAATCTGATCGAATAACTGTCATGTGGTACATGTATAGTTTACTATCTACATTATTGTATTAAATTGTATTTAGGAGAAGACTTCAAACTTTGGATAAACTTGTGTCTTATACTCATTGTATTTTAATAGCAAATAAAATACGTTCAAATCAAAATATGGTTTAGTATTGATTTGTTAAAATATTAGGCCTTTCAAAACAAGAGAAAAGCTTTCAATGTGACAGCAAACCGGGTTTTCATTCACATGCAAAGTATATCCTATGCATTGGTCAACTCTGAATATCTGATATGTACACTTAGTTTAACCTTCCTTTGAATTATTTTGGAAAGTTAATAGACAATAGTTAGAGGCCCCATCATGCTGTATATTGTTTGTAATTGTTCAGCTCGAAGGGGTGCATTAATTTGCAAATACAAATTCTGTATTTTGTATTCTCTTCCAGAGAGATGGGGTACCATGTTGGCAGATATTTGACGTAAAATGACTAAGTTCAACAACTACTAGTAGTATATTTTGGCGTAACTAACAAAATACCGAAGTGTTAATTCATTTTCTGCATATGCGCATTTCGACAACTTAAGTCTCATCATTGTATATCAAACCAAAAACGTGAAAAAGCTGATAGAGAACAAATAACCAAGAGGATCTAAACAGAAAAGCCAAAATTCAGCTAAGGACAGATCGAGCTATGCCTCATGGAGATACTCTTTAGTTTTAAACATAGTTTTTTTTTTAATTTAGATACTGTATTCATGGTATTGTAAGTTTCATTAAAGTCGGTTTTCAGGTCAGCACCGAAGTACTGACTACTGGGTTGGAGAATACTCTCGGGTACTAACAGTCATCGACCAAGTGGTAATAAATAACAAAATACCGAAGTTACTGTTAATTCATTTTTTGCATATGCGCATTTCGACAACTTATGTCTCATCAGTGCAGATCAAACCAAAAGATTTGGAAGTCCATGAACCGAAAAATGTGAAAAAGCTGATGGAGCACAAATAAGCAGAGGATCTTAACAGAAAAGCCAAAATTCAGCTAAGCACAGAGCTATGCCTGATGGAGATACTCCTTAGTTTTAAACAGAATTTTTAAAAACAATCATCAAATATCAAACTCCTTAGTTTTAAACAGAATTTTTAAAAACAATCATCAAATATCAAATTCAAAGAAACATGTGCACCCATCGGATAAATGTACAAATGATCTGCAAAATATGATCTTTCTCACTCGAAAACTGTAGGAGATTTGCTCATGACAAATGGTAATTTTGGCATAAATAACCAAAATTAACCAGAGGCTCCCAGGAGCCTGTATCGCTCATCTGGCTTTCAGTTGCCACAATCAAGCTAACATTGTAAGTTATACAGTTGATCTTCAGTCTCTCAAAGTTTGGTAGCTCGTCAAAAATCACACATCTTCAACTGTATTTAAAGTCTGATCATGTTTTCCTATATTTCTTTGTTGGGTTTTTTTGACAAAATAAATTCTTGCTCAGGACCACCTTTAAAACCAGTTTTGAAGTCGAGACATCATTTTGTAAATAGTGGTCAATGAACAATTTTCAACACGGGTTTTGAAGTTGCAACATCAATATTTATTTGGAAACCATATTTCATTGAAATCAGACATGGGTTTTGAAGTTGAAACATCAATATCTATTTGGAAACCAAATTTCATTGAAATCGGACAATGTTGAATTTTCCCACCTTTTTTGGCGGCCATTTTGAAAATGGCCATCAGCGAACAATTTTAAAGATCAGTTTTGAAGTTGTGACATCAATACCTATTTGGAAACCAAATTTCATTGAAATCGGACAATGTTGAATATTCCCGCCTTTTGATGGCACTTTTGAAAATGGCGGTCAACGAACAATTTTCAAAACCGGTTTTGAAGTTGCAACATCAATATCTATTTGGAAACCAAACTTCATTGAAATCAGACATGGGTTTTGAAGTTGCAACATCAATATCTATTTGGAAACCAAATTTCATTTCGGATGATGTTGAATTTCCCGCCTTTTTTGGCGGCCATTTTGAAAAT
This sequence comes from Modiolus philippinarum, assembly GCA_002080025.1. Classification (NCBI taxonomy): domain Eukaryota; kingdom Metazoa; phylum Mollusca; class Bivalvia; order Mytilida; family Modiolidae; genus Modiolus; species Modiolus philippinarum. Next base: position 38,619 of record MJUU01031788.1, on the reverse strand, counting down.
GGCAGTCAACGAATAATTCTTATCACCAGTTTTGAAGTTGCGACATATCAATACCTTTTTGGAAACCAAATTTCATTGAAATCGGACAATGATGAATTTTCCCGCCTTTTTGGCGGCCATTTTGAAATGGCGGTCAACGAACCCTTTTCAACACCAGTTTTGAAGTCGCTACATAAATATCTATTTGGAAACCATATTTCATTGAAATCGGACAATGTTGAATTTTCACGCCTTTTTTGGGCACCATTTAGAAAATGGCGGTCCACGAATAATTTTTAACATCAGTTTTGAAGTTGCGACATATCAATACCTTTTTGGAAACCAAATTTGATTGAAATCGAACAATGTTGAATTTTCCCGCCTTTTTTTTTGGCGACCATTTTGAAAATGGAGGTCAACAAACAATTTTAAACACCAGTTTTGAAATCCACACAGCATGGCAAACATTTTATCAATTTACACTTAACCTTCATCTTCTATAGTTTTGGAAATAAAAGACGAAAAGTATGAAAATTTTGAAAATTCCATGAAAAAGGGGCAATAAGTCCTACAAGGGTTTTTGGATTTTCTTCAAAATTTCAAGGTTGGTAGATCTTGATATGCTGAACATTTTTGCAATTTACACTTCACCTCTATCTGTTACACTTTTTTAAATAAAAAATAAAAAAATGCACAAATTTTGAAAATTTTACGGAAAAAGGGCAATAACTCCAAGATTGCTTTTCGGATTTTCTTCAAAATTGCAGGGCATGTAGATCTTGCTATGCTGATCACTTTTATCCTGTCAAATTTTTGATATCTGCAACGATTTTTGAGTTATTGGCCAACAACTGCAATTTACCCCTATGTTCTATTTTTAGAAACGGCGGCCATGTTGTTTGACATACCGCCTCATTGAACTCAATTTTGAGAAGCCATACTCTGGTGATGATTCAGGCCAAGTTTGGTTACATTTGGCCCAGTGGTTTCAGTGGAGAAGATTTTTGAAATTGTTGACAGACTGACGGATGACGGACGAAGGACGACGGACGCATAGTGATGGCAAAAGCTCACATGGTCTTTTAGGTCAGGTGAGCTAAAAATCAAAGTACCGTGCACACATTTGATATTTGTATAAAGCATTTGCAGAATATCAACTGGAGGAGATTGAACAAAATTCGGTAGCAATAAGCCTCTGGGTGGTGCTCTTCAAAATTAGTGTCCTGCGTGTTCGCTTTGCATTAATGATTGCCACCAGCGGGAACATTTTTAGTTCCCTTGAATTAAAACGTCATGTGAGCTTTGGCCATCACTTTGCGTCCGTCGTCCGACAGTCCGTTCGTCAACAATTTCAAAAATCTTCCCCTCTGAAACTGCTGGGCCAAGGGTAACCAAACTTGACCCGAATCATCACCAGATAATGCAGTTTCAAATTTGTGTTCACTTAGTCCGAAGATCAAATAACATGGCTGTTGTTACTAAATTGCTGATTTTCTACAAATTACTTGAAAATCATTACAAATATTGAAAATATAACATGGATAAAAACCATTAGCATGACAAGATATACCCTCTCTGCAATTTTGAAGAAAAATCCGATATTCCTTTGTCGAGGTATCCATTTTCCCCAAAATTTTTGTTATATTGTCTTATATTGTACATTAAAAACGATAGGAGACAGAGGTTGCATTGTAATTATGATAATGTTAAGCATTGCAAGATCTACCTATGCGGCATTTTAAAGAAAATCTTATGAACCATATACGATTTACTTTCCTTTTTTCGTTGAATTTTAATATGTTTTAATGTTTTGAGTTATATTTGAGATGGAAGTTAAGTTGATACAGAAAAAGTGTTCAAATTACCAAAAAGTATAATCTCTAGAACTGTCCATCATGTGTTCATTTCATCCAATATGGCCGCCATTGGGGATATTAGTTTAACACAAGACCCCATAGGAAAATGTTAAAAAACCATTTAATACGTAAAGTTGATTTTAACTATGCACTATTACATTATGGTCATCTAACAAAATTTATATATTTGTAGGATAGCAAATCCAAAATGGCTGACCACATAGAACAGTTAAACAAAGGACCCTATGGGAAAATGTTGAAAATTGTTAATTATTGAAAAACGCAGTTGTTATTAATTAAGCATGGTAACCTAATGGCCATTGAACAAATGCATGAATTTAGTACAAATCATAAATAAAAGATGGCCGCCACTGCAGATCTTAGTTTACTATTGGATGCTATGGGAAATGTATAAAATTGCTAATTCTTGAGAACTATTTCATACATCAAGTTCATATAAACTACGCAAGGTAGCTTGATGGTCATTTACCAACATGGAATTATATTTTAAAATAGAACTCTATGAGAAAATGTTGTAAGCTACTTATTCTTAAAAGCTGTTTCATAAATCAAATTTATATTTATTTTATTCTTTTTAACATGACATAAATCAACCAATTGTGCTATTTTATTACCAATTGGCTCTCATCCAAGATTAAAAATCTTATTTGATCAATAGCCATCAAGTGAGCGATACACGCTCACGTGTGAGCCTCTGGTTTAACATTAGAAATTATTTGAACACTTTCAAATATTTTTCTGAAACAAGTAGAGAGAGACCTTTTGACTTTACGAAAAGGGTATCAATATTTGATATGCTGGGACACATATGGTATACCATTGTCCGTTTGTCTGTCTTTCCATTCGGCTGTCCGTCCACACGTCGAGAAGAATGCTTTTATCATGTTTTTAACTTTGCAGGATTGTTGGGTACGACCGAAGAAAACTCCCTTTGGCGTTGTTATTTCTTATTGATACACACCAGAAGTACCCTGGCTTGTGCCGCACATCCATCCCACCATTTAAAGAATAATAAAGTACAATAAAACATCTGAGATCCACATCCCTTAACTATCAAATTTGAGGCTTGTTTAGGGGGGTCCCAATATCCCATATCCCAATAAGTCTTGACGAAAATATCCCTTTGAAAATTGGAAATATCCCACTAATTATTGAAATATCCCGTTTTCCATAGTAAAAATATCCCATATCCGAGTACTTTTTGTCTCAAATATCCCATATCCCATTAACAAAAGTGGCAAATATCCCGTATCCCAATATACCCTAAACAAGCCTCAAATTTTGTGGTTTTAGTGAACCACAAAATCAACGAAAACAGGTACCCCACGAACAATGGTATTTTCACAGTAAATTGATTCAGAGATACCAAGAGTTTCCTTGAAATGGTTGAGATCCCCTTTCATAAACCATTTATAGATTTATTACTCGTGAAAGGATAAATTGAATGATACACAATGGAAGTTATCAGTAATGCATGGTTCCCACCCTATTCTTTAATTAAAAAAATATCATCATAAGTCTCGGAATTGCTTCGGATGTAAAAAAAAATAAGTTTGTATCTCGCCCTTTTTCTTGTTACCTTACGTTTATTTTATGAAAATATTTTATCCTTTGTTTTAACGTTCCAGGATAGACCGTTATCTTTAAAAACGCATTAAATCGCTTTGCTTTAATATGAGGACGGCATGGCGCAGTTGTTTATTTTAGTAAAACAGATATTCGTCTGGAAATCAGCCAAACATTGTTAGATAAAATCTTTCAAAGATTTTACACTGTTCATTAAATTTGTCTTGTCATTCCCTGGATATGAAATCAGTTACATTTTCACGCAATATTTATTCCATGGATTGAAAATATAAAACAAATGAAAATAATGCAGTTACTGTAAATCTAAGTTTGCAGATGCCAATTTCTTTTGCTCTTCAGTGCATATCAAATCAATGATTGACCTGCACGGATAATTATCATTGTATTATCATAAAATGTTTGGACAGCTTCTCAGTACATTATTGACATACATATGTGCACGTACTAGTATAACATTTCCCCAAAAAATCAAGCCGGTATTAGTCGATTTAACTCACCAATGCTCTTTTGCAAACGAAGGGAGTTTTATTTGCGCATGGAAGGTCATTCCATTTCCCTCCGTAATTTGAGTTAAACATTGATAAGCAATTTTCCCTGGAACTTCCATTCGGTTCCCCTGGGTACCATTTAGCAAATGAAAATGGTTTGAAGTCAACTGTCCATAACCATTGTCCTTCTTTCATATCACTCCCACCAAGATATATATCAACATCTGCAAAAAAACATTATTAACTGATAGTTATATTTTTACATAATTTTAAACTATTTTCACGAATTTGAATGATAATGTATTGGGGTTCAAATCCAGACGAAGACCTTGCTAGATTTTCCGATGTTAACAGGTTTAAAAAGATGATTTTCATCACTGTTGGCATTCGGAATCATATAATCTACCTTTGCAGCTCACCTTACCAACACATTATCATTCATATTATATAGAGCTGTGTGCAACACTATTATCTATATACCTAATGTTACTTACCTGTTGCAACCTTATCCTTCTTCTATCTATTTCCTACCCACCTAATGTTCATCGTGTACTATGTTACAACTCTAGATTTCCTACGAGGAGGAATGACCCGGTTACCGAAAGCTATATTTTTATATAGCCTAGGTGGCCGAGTGGTTTAGGGCGCTGGACATAGTGCAGGCGGTAATGCCATAGATGACAACAAGCAGGGGTTCAAATCCAGCCGAAGACCTTGCTGGATTTTCCGATGTTAACAGGTTTAAAAAGATGATTTTCATCACTGTTGGCATTCGGAATCATATATTCTACCATTGCAGCTCACCTTACCAACACATTATCTTTCATCAAATTGTTTTCCCGCCATATCGTCAAGTCAAATCTGCCCCTTTTTTTTGAAAATGACCCGTTTCTCACATGACGGTGATGCATTCAGGAGACATCTTGTCGACGCAACTTGTCCATATGTTATTTCCTTGAGTTATCTCTCCTAATTAAGGGATTATGAAACTTGATTATCAGTATGCTACGTTACTATGAATATATAGATCGAACCATTCTATTAAGTCATGACCCCAATCAATATCTGCAATATACAATCAACTTGATTACCAAGGAATAAGAAAATGAACTTAGATTTTGTACACCTGCGGTCCAAATCCAGGGATACTAGTCAAATTTAGATTTTTCAGATACCTTTGGGTCGTGTTGAAAAAATCCATGACTGTTCTTTTTCATCCTCTATATTTGCTAACGAACTACCATGTTCTCGACAAAATCGCTTAAAAAGAAAACATAAATAACAAGTTACAACCGTGTAGAGTAAAACACAAAATCTCAAAAACGATCGAGACCCCCTTTTAAAAACAAATTTGACTGGGGAATTCTCTTTATAAATTAGCTTATGAATATTGCTGAAATTAACGCATAATTTTCAAGAAAAATACATGTTTTTCCTAAAAATTTCGATTTTTTGTCTGGTTTTCATGACATTGGCTATTCTGAAATTTCCAATGTGTTAGAAGTTGATATCTAATGCCCACACACTTCCTTTGAGGTTTCATGAAGCTAGTTATAGTCAAAATATTCAGAAGTTGCCATTTCCCAAAGGGTTCTAAACTATCCCCGCAGCCCTTCTTAATCCCAAATATGTATCCTTAACGCCCTCTTGAATATTTGTTTACAAATATAGATTTATGGGGCTAACGGCTAACATCTTACAAAGTTTGAAAGCTCTTGGTCTAATGATCTCGGGGGTCTTCTTCAAACAATTCATTACGATTAGAGGAAAGGGAACAAGTATTTTAGTAGGGAAATAGTTGTGTCACACTGAACCATAAACTTGCTATTATTCTCATAGCCAGTAAATAACGGTATGTTATTATTCTTCCTTTGTGGAAGTGTTCGAAGCAGATACCGAAGATTATAAGACCTATAGCTTTCAAATTGTCTAGAATATTAGCCCAAAACATCTAAATGTGAAATAAAAAAAATAGGCAAACAGGGGTTCATAACAGGTACTTTAAGGGACTAAAATAGGGGTGGCGTTTTTGAATATGAGACTCTCAAGAGCCTGTATCTCTCACCTGGACTATGGGCTACTGTGTTGCCACAAGCTTGAATCTTGGAAGAGGTATGAACATTATCGACATAACTGTTTTAAAAGAGGCCAACCATATACTAATGTGACAATTGTTGCTGTGGTTACAAGAAGACCTCTGAATACATAGTCCTTTGCAAACTATTTTCTTGGCTGTTTGCCATCTTTAATGAGAAAGGAACATAAAAATTACAAACCTAGAAAGAGACCACCAAGTGAACCAAGATGGATCCAATTAATTCAGTGGTTTCATAGAAGATCTTTAAATTCAATTTACATAGGGTCATATGTTTTAAGTTACACAAATATAACAATATTCTCTCAAGAGCCTGTATAACGCTCACCTTGACCATGGCTTACATAGATAAAAGGCATTTCCAATAAGGTCCAATGTTAAACTGTGTTCCCTGCTGGAGGCCACCTTGGATTGAGTGCAAACTTGAAGGGACTTTTTGATCAAGTTAATTTCCAGTCGGATTAGTGGTTTTAAAGACCTAATTCTTTTAATGGATTCCAATATAAATAATAAAAAACATTTAAACAATAAGTTTCCACAAACTTCATTTAGGAGATTTAATTATCTTAATGCTGGCAGCCGTATTAGATGAGGTGTGGTCCTCCTGTATACCTTTATTGGAAGGTACCTTCGAAGTACAATTGTGTTCTTATAAGACAAGTTGTTTCAGATTGCGTTTGAATGTGTTATCCATTTCGACCCAGTTTAGACAGCCTTCCAAAAATAATTTGGGCAGGGGTTTCCCTCATAATCTAGCTAATAATTATTGCCGAAATAAAACCATTACAAGCCCCTTTCAAAAAATATTTGGGCAGGGATCTTCTTAAGAACTTTAGTGTTTACTTATTTCTGAAAGCAAAAGATAAAATTTAGTAGAATGCCCTTTTTTCCTAAAATTTCAGCTTTCTTGTTTGGTTTCTATTCCAACTGAATGCTCCACTATCCATTACAATCCGTGACAGAACACACGTTAAAAAAATTGGGCAGGGGTTCCCCTTATAATTAAGGTAATACATATTGCTGAAATTTAAACTTTCAGAATCCCCCTTTAAAAATCATTCAGGGGTTCACCTTGTAATCTAGTTTATACATATTGCTGAAATCAAAAATAAAATATCTAGCAGAATACTTTCTTTTCTAAAAATTCTGGTCTGGTTTCCATGGCTACTGAGATCTCCACCATCCATTACAACCCGTATCAGACCACAATTCAAATAAAATTTGGACATGGATTCCCCTAACTGTGTTCCCCGCTTGCAGCCATCTTACAGAACTGCTTGGTACTTTTTTTGGATAGGACCATCTAAGGACTATTGTGACTAAGTTTGGTTTCAATTAGACTAGTAGTTTCTGAGAAGATCTTTGAATATATTTTCCAAAGAGTCCAATGTTTAAACTATGTTCCCAAATTATGGTGGCCATCTTGGATAAGTTATGGACCCAACGAATACCTTTTTGAAGGGGACCATCTAACGACCATTGTACTTAAATTTGACTCTAATTGGAATAGTAGTTTCTGGGAAGAAAGCCATAGGTCCAATGTTAAAACTATGTCCCCAACTGGCGGCCTTCTTTGACGAGGTACTGACAATCCGGATGCCTTTTTTGAAGGGAACCATCCAAGGACTATTGTGACTTAGTTTATTTTTAATTGTACATGTAATGAAGAAGATCTTTGAAACAACGACAGTAGAATACCGAAGGAACAAGAAAGCGAAGACCACAAAAATCGAAATCCAAAGACATGGCAAAAACGGCAACATAGAAAAACAAAGACAAAACAAGGAATTGAGACAGCTACAATGCACGGAAATAAAAGGACGACATTAAAAACTAAGGCACTCATAGTGTCAACTCCCATGAAAACCGGGAGTGACATCAGGTGCTCGGGAAGGGTAAGCATGTCCTGCTCCGCTAGCGACACCTGTCACACTTTTAGTGAGTCAATCCAGGGTTGAGTCGAAACCGGTTATGTCAAATCCGTGAAGACGTGAAATCTAGCTGAAAATGAGCGTTTTCATTTGGGACACAGACACGTCATATCTGTCATGGTGACGGCCATAAAATTTCTGAAGGGATGAACGCAACAAAGGCTGAACAAATCCCTGACTAAGCAACTTTTGGGACAGTGCTTTTGCTCTTCAAAATATCACTGTATAAACTACATGAGCGACAGCAACGAACCAACTGTGAAATGCACACTACATAAGCTGAGGAGGAAGGTATATTGCTGCTCAGAAAAGGAAAATTAATAATTGGGAAGTTAAAATCATCACGTTTGTCATATAACTTAGAATTCAAACACCCATCTTCATCAATGTATATAAACAGATCTAAGTACGAAGCTGAAGTAGGTGTGTCAGTAGTCTCTTCAATTTAAAGCTCACTGGGATAGATCTGGTGTACATATTCCTTGAACTTCGGATTATCAAGTGAAAGCACATCGTCTATGTAGCGGAAGCTGAAACCAAAGGACTAGGCTAAATGTTTTTGTTTTTTCTGTGTAAGCCTTTGTAAAAACTTGGCCTCATACGAGAAAAGAAAGAGATCACCATAAAGCTTTCCTTAGGGTCCAATGTTAAAACTATGTTCCCACTGGTGACCATCTTTTATGAGGTACAGGCCTGCCAGATGCCTTTTTGGCAGGGACAACCTAAGGACCATTGTGCCTAAGTTTGGTTATAGTTGGACTATTAGTTTCTGAAAAGAAGATCGTTGGATGTCTTTTCCATAGAGTCCAATGTTAAAACTATATTCCCGCTGCCGACCATTTTGGATGAGGTCCGGACTTGCCGGATACCTTATTTGGTAGGGACTATCTAGGGACAATTGTGAAAAAGAAAAAGTTTGGTTATAATTTTGCCGGTTGTTTCTGAACAGTAGATCTTTGAATATCTTTTCCTCAGGTCAAATGTTAAAACTATGATCTGGCTGGCAGCCATCTTGAATGAGGTACGGACCTGCCAGATACCTTTTTGGCAGACACCATCTAGGGACTATTGTGCCTAAGTTTGGCTATAATTGGAAGATAATTTCTGAGAAGAAGATCTTTGAATGTCTTTTCCATAGGGTTCAATGTTAAAACTATGTTCCCTGCTGGAGGCCATCTTGGATGAGATACGGACCTGCCTGATATATTTTTTGAAGAGACCATCTAAGGACCATTGTGCCAAAGTTTGGTTATAATAGGACTTGTAGTTTTTGAATTCTTTTTCACAGGGTTCAATGTTAAATCTATATTCCCCACTGGCGGCCATCTTTGATTCGGTAAGGACCGGCCGGATATCTTTTTCGGAAGGGATCATCTAAGGACCATTATGGCCAATTTCGGCTCCAATTAGCCAAGTGGTTTCAGAGGAGAAGATCTTTGAATGAAAAGTTTACGACGGACGGTCGGACGAAGGACGACAGACGCCAAGTGTTGGCAAAAGCTCACCCTGGCATAGCCAGGTGAGCCAAAAATCACAAACTTTAAGGAGACCACTCAAGGACTGTTGTACATCAGTTTACTTCAAATTGGCTCAAAAGATCATAAGTTTGACTATGCTCCTCGCTGGCGGCATATTGGATTGGATACGAACATAAAATTAATAAACTTTAAAAGGGATCTCCAAAACACTATTGTGGCTACGTTTTGTTCCAACTGCCTTAGTGGTTTCAGATTAGAAAATCTTTTGGATTCATTTCCCATAGGGTCCCTATGTTAAACTAAGTTCCCCGATGGCAGCAATTTTGGATGAGGTACAAATATAACAATCACAAACTTTAAAGGGAACCACCAAAGGACTATTGTGACAAAGCTTTGTTCAAATTGGTCCAGTGGTTTCAAAAGAGTAGATCTTTGAGTACATTCACCATAGGTTCCCTGTGTTAAACCATGTTTACCGCCGACGACCATCTTGAATGAGTTACGAACATAAAAATTACAAACTTTAGGGGTGACCACAAAAATACTATTGTCACCAAGTTTGGTTCCATTTAGCTCAGTGATTTTTAAAGAAGACTGAATGCATTTATCAAAGGGCCCTATGTTATATTATGTTTACAGCTGGTGGTCATCTTGGATGAGGTGCACACAACCTGGACACAATTTTTGACAGGGACCACCCAGGGGATATTGTGAACAGGTTTGGTTCTAATTGGTCCAAAGGATTCAGAGGAAAAGATGTTTGAATGCACTTCCCGTAGGGTTCTTATTTCAGTATATTTGGTATTGAGTACTTCTTTTCTGGCATTTTTTTTTCTTTTTTTTTTGGAATATTACTTCCCATATTATTTTATTCTAATGCTCCTGATGAGAGGTCACTCCTTGAAACACATGTACAGCATAACAAAATTTTACTGTTCGTGCTACAACTTGGGTATTTTTGTATTTCTAAACTATGTTCCCAGCTGGCAGCCATCTTGGACGAGGTGCGATCAAGTCGGATACAGACTTTGAAGAGGACCAGGAAATGACTTGTGTGACCAGGTTTGGTCGCAATTGGCTCACTGGTTTCAGAGAAGATCTTTGAATACATTTCTCAAAGGGGTCCTTTGTTAAACTATGTTCCCCGCTGGTGCCATTTTGGATGAGGTGGGGACAAGCCACACACAAAATTTGAAGGGACCATCCAAGGACTATTGTGACCGAGTCTTGTTCCAACTGGCTCAGTGGTTTCAGAGAAGGATATCTGAATGCAATTCCCATTGGGTCCCTATGTTAAACTATTTCCATCTTGGATGAGGTGCAGACAAGCCTGGAACAAACTTTGAAGGAGACGACCCAAGGTCTATTGTGACCAAGTTTGGTCCACATCCGCACATTGAATCACAGGGACTTGCTCCCGGCCTGAAAAAAGGTTACTTAACAAACATGAATCTCGCAGAGAAACACGTTTTTTGGGGTTTTTGTTTTGTTTTTTGTTTTGTTTTTTTGTTTTTTCTTTTTGGTTTTTAATTGTTTTTTTTTTTTTTTT
>MJUU01031788.1:4860-27600 GCA_002080025.1 Modiolus philippinarum | reverse complement strand
TGTGTGTTAGTAACTTTTTCTAGGCCGGGAGCAAGTCCCTGTGATTGGATAAAGAGGATAAGATTTTACATGCATTTCCCATAGGGTTCCTATTTCAACTATGTTCCCTGCTGGCTGTCATCTTAATTGTAGGAGATGCAGACAAGCCAGACACAAACTTAGTAGGAACCACCCAAGCACTATTGTGACCAAGTTTGGTTCAAATTGGCCCAGTGGTTTCAGAAGGAAGATCTTTAAATGAAAAGTTAATGACGGACGATGGACGCCAAGAGATGGCGAAATCTTACTCTGGCAATGCCAGGTAAGCTAAAAATGAATTTGATGAATTTGACCAAAATAAATCACAACTACCGGTAGTAGGGTCTTGTAAATTAAGTAACACTTATAGCGGAAATCAATCTAGGTTTCTGGTTTAGTTTCCATGGCAATCAAATGTTTAATTATCCATAATAACCAATTTTATACCCCTTCAATGAAATTTATGAAGGGTACATTTAGATGTATCAAAATATAATTATACCCCCGCTTCCCATCGGGGATAGGGGTATACTGTTTTCAGTCTGTGCGTGCGTGCGTGCGTGGGTGGATGGGTATGGGATGTGTGGGTGTGTGTGTGGGTCCGTCCGTAACACATTTTCGTCGCACATATCTAATAACTAAATACTGAAGTTACTGTGAATTTTAATTTCTGCATATGCGTATTTCGACAACTTATGTCTCTTCAGTGCAGATAAAATCTAAACGTTTGGAAGACCATAAAATCAAAATTATTTTTAAAAAATGATAGAGAACAAATAACCAATATGATCTAAATGTAAAGCCAAACCAAGCTAAGGACAGAGCTTTGTATGAGGAAGATACTCCTTAGATGTCAACAAAATTTACAAAAATAAGCAATCCAAAAGGTTACAGATCTGAAATTTTGTCAGAAGCTTTGTATGATCATGCCATATTGTGGGATGCATTTTCAGGCCTGTGCAAATACTACTTCCTGTTTACCGACTTGGTCAATTTTTTCTCAGTATAGCCATACATTGTATATTGAAATATTTCGTCAAGGATTTTTCAGCTTGTGTAGGTAGTAATGATTTGATATATGGTCCGAAGCTTTAGTATGATGAGTTGTACCGTGTCTTCCCTTTTCAAATCGGTCGCTCATCTACTTCCTGTTTGCCGATAACTTTGATTTTTTTTCCATAATAGGCATATATTGAAATTTTTCGTCAAGGAACTCTCAGCTTGTGTACGTAGTAATGATTTGATATTTGGTCTGAAGCTTGAGTATGATGAGTTGTACCGTGTCTCCCCTTTTCAATTCTGTCACTCTTCTATTTCCTGTTTGCCGATAACTTTTATTTTTTCCATTATAGCCATATATGAAATTTTTCTTCAAGGATTTCTCAGGTTTTGTTTGTAGTAATGATTTGATATTTGGTCTGAGGCTTAAGCGTGATCAGTTGTACCGTGTCTCCCCTTTTCAAGTCTGTCGCTCATCGACTTCCTGTTTGCCGATAACTTTTATTTTTTTCCATAATAGCCATATATTGAAATTTTTCGTCAAGGAACTCTCAGCTTGTGTATATGTAGTAATAATTTGATATTTGGTCTGGAGCTTAGTATGATGAGTTGTACCGTGTCTCCCCTTTTCAATTCTGTCACTCTTCTATTTCCTGTTTGCCGATAACTTTGATTTTTTTCCTTCTAGCCATATATTGAAATTTTTCGTCAAGGATTTCTCAGGTTTTGTTTGTAGTAATGATTTGATATTTGGTCTGAGGTTTAGTATGATGAGTTGTAACGTGTCTCCCCTTTTCAAGTCTGCCGCTTATCTACTTCCTGTTTGCCGATAACTTTGATTTTTTCCATAATAGCCATATATTGAAATTTTTCGTCAAGGAACTCTCAGCTTGTGTATGTAGTAATGATTTGATATTTGGTCTGAAGCTTAGAATGATTAGTTGTTCCGTGTCTCCTCTTTTCAAGTCTGTCACTCTTCTACTTTCTGTTTGCCGATAACTTTGATTTTTTTCCATTACAGTCATATATTGAAATTTTTCGTCAAGGATTTCTCAGCTTGTGTATGAAGTAATTATTTGATAGTTGAGGCTTGTTTAGGGGGGATCCCAATATCCTATATCCCAGTAAGTCTGGACTAAAATATCCCTATGAAAATTGAAGATATCCCTTTAATTATTGACATATCCCGTTTTCCATAGTCAAAATATCCCATATCCCAGTACTTTTTGTCTCAAATATTCCATATCCCATTAGCAAAAGTAGTAAATATTCCGTATCCCAATATTTTCAAGTTTGGAGTCTGCCAATTCTCTTTTTAACTGTTTGCTGAAAACTTTGCTTTTTGTGTTTTTTTTTTTTTTTTTTTTTTTTTTTTGGGGGGGGGGTTGCATTATAGCGTTATATTGAAATTTTTCATCAAGGATTTCTCAGCTTGTGTATGTAGTAATGATTTGTAGCAATAAAGAGTAATTTTTGTTAACGTTTTCTATGCAGTGTTATATGATACACCTCTGAATTTGTATAGTCATGACATATCTTTCGGTCCAAATGGAATACTTTTTATAGTATACCAACTTAGTCAATTTTAACACTTGTAGTATTAACGGGGTATTTTTCCTTGGGGATTTAATTATCATTATTTCCACACTTTTATTGTCTCCACACTTGCACTATGTTCACTTCTATATTGGGTTCACACACACTTGAATTTTCACTTGCCATTATGACTCAGGGTACAATGAGCGGGGGTATAATTGGAAGCCATTCGGCGATAGCTCTTGTTATAAACTGAAAATATTATTTACTCAAAGTTTCTATTTTTGGCATGGGTATGCTGTTATATAAGATATTCTAACTCAAGCTTACATGACACTCAATCTTCCAATAAGTTTCACGGAGTTGATAATAATAGTTTTTGACAAACACATTATACAGTAAAACAATGTTGGTGCTATGGGGGACTCCGTGCCTTTTTGATTATTCTAAAAACATCCCTTAATAGATCCTTACTTGTAAAATTCTATCGATTGTACATTTACATATTTTGGGTCAGCATCCAACAAGATTTGAAAGCTCTCTGAAATCTGCTTCGGACAAATTTTTCCGATGACTGTGTTTGAATGCATACACATGAGTAATCAAAACAACCTCCAAATCAGAATCCACGAATTATTATAATCCTTGCTTATAAAAAATTAACCATTAAAAGAATGTATTTTTTTTTTTTTTTTTTTTTGGTTTAATTTGGAACAATTAATATCTTCTATTCTTTTGCTGTTTCTATTGCCGCGGACGTCATTTTGAAAATTTCGAAACATCCCTGTATATCTAGTCATTGGTATCTATTATGATGCTCTGTGAGTTTTGTCATTCGGTCTTTGAGAAAACGAGCAACCAAGATTAAGAATGATAATAGGAAATGAAATAAAACAAGAAGTCACCAAACTTCGTTTGGGCGACTTCATATATTAAGAAGAGCACAACAAACAAGAACTTTCCTATCTTCGTATGGGAGACTTAACAACAAGAAGTCATAACTGTGTTCGCAGAGCGAAACATAAAAGTCTCCAGAACGAACTCCAACTTCAGATTTCTGGGCTTTAAGAGACCGTAATTCTTAGAAAAAAATAAGCAAGGTTTCCCTTAACATGTATAAATTGCTTAATGAATATAATATAAATTGTATTAAAACAGTTTTTCCTCAAATTTTAAGTCTTGGTATGGCTTACATGGCAACCAAATGCCCCATTATCCATTACAACAAATTTGGAAAACCCTTCCCCCTTCGAAAAAGTTTGAGCATGGTCCCCTTATAATCTATATCGATAATTGCTGTCATCAAAATACAGTTATCAACAATTTCAATTTTTGATATGGTTTCCATAGCAAAGCAATTATATTGAAATTTGCAATGTAGTGGTACTGTATCTGGCGTGAAAGACAGCCGATTATGAAGTTCCATGGAGTTATTCGGTGATAATAGCTTCGATACGATTTGATCCTGTAATTTGTAATTTCTTTAAACAGTGATAAATATTCAACAAATAGCGGACAAAATCCTTACCTCAGATTCAAACCAATTACGTGTTTCAGTACTGAAAAAATAGCAATGATTTCTGTATAGTTTCCAACCTTTCTGGCAACCAGGACTACCAGCCAGTTTTCGTCCTTTAAGTTTACAAATAGAAATGAAACTCAAAATTATATTTGGTAGGAAAGTATGAAAGTGTACAAATAGAATCTGTAATTTTGCATCCTTGGGTGAGATAAACTTATTTTGGTATAAATAAAAGTTTATATATAATAATATATCATATAATTTTTAAGATAATATAGTATGTAATTTACTGTTTTTTATAGACTATGTATATGTACCCCTCTACAGTATGAAAATTGCAAAAAAGACGATTTTCTTGTAGTCAATTCCGTTTTTTACAATAAAAAAAAATTGTTTTTTGCTTTCCTTTTTATAACTTACTTATCAGTTGTGATACAAGGTTAAAAAAAAATTCCATTAAAGTCCTTATTTTTATTTTATTTTTTCTCTTCAGTCAATATACGTTTCTCCGAAGTAAAGCTTGGAAGTATTACCTCTATTGAAAATGGAATGTTGTAAACACGATAATTTTTACGCAATCTTTTTTGAGGTTTTCAAAATAAATTTTATTTCGCACAGTCTTGAATTCAGTGTTGTCGAACAGTTACCATATCATCCAAACTGCATCAAAATATCCGCGACAGTTTTCTTTTTGCGCTCTGAACGCGAAAATAAAACTGCCGCGAAAATTACTCGGTTTACGGTATTGTTGTTTGATATATTAGCAACAGAAAGTGTCAAACAATTTTTATTTCAGGCTTATTATAGGTTCACAAATGTGGAAACTAGCACCCGTCCCACAAAATCTTCAGGCAATATTTAATCTTTATGCCAATACTGGTGAAAAAAAAATGTTTTATGCGAATTCGTGTTTATATTTCACTACAAGGTAATATTGAAGAAATCACCACTGAAATTAAACTGTCTAATGTTGAAGCAGAGTAATTTATAGTTTCAAACTTCATTCCTTTGAAAAGATATAAAATAAATGGTATTAACTTTTTTCCGGTTCGACGTTATAATTTGAAACAAAGAGATTCTGACAACAGAACCGATGAAAAATCACTGCTTTCGATGTTTCACATTTTTGCTGATATCAGGGCAAATATTGTCCAAGAACAAATTAGATATGAACAAAGAGTATTGTACACAAAAGTCTTTGAAGCCATCGGAAACACTAAAATATCACTTATAAATAAAGTCTTACGATCGCGTTGATTACACTATTTTGTTCATATATGGTATCAATATCTCCATTTTTTCAAACATTTAAAAAAACCTTCCTATAATCAATCTTTTATAGGATAATAAACAATGTTTTAATAGTAAAATCTATGTTGCGTATTACTTTAAGTCATCAATACAGAATTCAATTAAGGCGACCAGTTTCTACTGACACCTTAATTGGTTTCTGTATTGCTTACCAGTTATATAAAAGAGGTCAAACAAGGCAGTCTATTGTATGAACTTTACAGATAATCCGTCCTTTTTCAATTTTTATGCCCAATACGTTCCATAACGTCATAAATCTTGAAATACTGACGAAAATTTTGAGATTTTCCTTTACAAATGTGCAAGTTTGAGTCTCGTTTCTTATTTTGACAACTGTTTTTAGTTTTCCTATGTCTTTCTTTAATATAAAACATGGTAACATGTTTTCAGTCACCAGTAATCGCATTCAGATCGACCAAATAAAATTTTCGTTTTGTTTCTTTTGCCATATATTATTGAGGAGTAGGATAAATTCATTGTAAATAGCTATTAAAGCTATATCTGCATTTTATCTTGTACAAACTATAACGATTTTTGATTGATATAAACTTCATACTTTAATAATACTCATTCCTATACCCCCCCCCCCCCAAAAAAAAATATATTGCCAAAATTTTCAATTTTTTTTGTCTATGGTCGCACATAAATGGTCAAAATACACCGATTTAATTGTATGTAGATCAATGTTGAATGAACTTTTTCAAAATATGCAATTTTTACACACATTTGTAAACTAGAGCCCAATATTTAACCCGAAAATGGTGAAAAAAGTGGCAATTTTTAGCATTTCGGAATTCTCTAAATTCACTGCTAAACCGTTAAAACTGAATCATGATTATATCCTTCATTATGTGTATTAAACACAGTATTTGCATTATATTTCAACGACACAGCCGTCTTCATCAAATGCAAAACAAAAATGTCACTAGATACAGAAAAAACAACGTTACGTCACAGATAACGCTAATTATTATTCATTATTCATTATGTGAATGTATTGCTTAAAAATAGCCATCAGGAAACACTGATCAAATGTAGAAGGGGTGATCAGTGGGATTCAATCTACTTAAAATATTATCATTATTAAAATATGCAGCGTGAATGTCCAATAGGTTCTTGCCATTTTCTATATAAATGAACAAAATATATTGATTTTTTGGGGGTTTTTTGTGTAAAAATGACGAGATATATGGTAAGATGCAGTTTTAACGTCTACAGTAGGATTGGTGTTCTGATTTAGTCAGATATTTGTGAAAAATGAGAAATTTGAAAATTTAGAAATTTTCTAAAATTCACAGTAACGTTATTTGAAAAATTGCAATTCAATTGTTCTGGACTATGCATTAACAATATTTGTATGTTGTTTATATCAGCGTCACTTGGGGATACTATTTGGCGTTTTTCCCTTCTGGTAAATTTAGTGGCGGCTTATTTTTGCGATATTTTATTTCTCTTGATACATTTATATAAGGGTTCGAGACGATTTATTTTCAAGATAATTTCATGATTGCGAAGATCGCGAAAATAAAGCACTTCCGAAAATTGGTTGATTATATATTTGTCTATACAATTCTGAATGAAAATATTATGCAGATGTTAATACGAATTGCAGATAAAAAAAAGAATAATATGCCAAAAAATTGTACGTAGCTTCATTTAAAGACATTGCAAGACTAAAAAAATACAGAATTTGAAAATGGGATGCACATGAGGGTTCTATAAACCACTGAACTTGATCTGCAAATGTTCGACAATATTTCATATGATGATGGGTAAGTTTTACCGCATTGAACATAAAAATGGCAAAAACGCAAGCTCTATATAGAATGATAAACACTAAAACGAAAACTTCCAACATATCGTTAGCTCGGTCTAAAAATATAGTCTATGCAACAAACGTGCAGGCAATGCTCATGTAAACGTGTTTTTCTTTTTTTTTTTTTTTGTTGTTGTTGTTGGGCTAAATGTGACGTTAACCAGATTACAATTCTAACGTAAAACTACTTTTATTTTAAAAACATACCAGCAAAGCCGTTTTCTAGTTGTTGTAAAGCAGTCTTGATTTTTGTAAAGGCCACTTTGTCTGTTTTTCGTAAACATGTGTCTGATCCGTCAACCTTCAGCATTGGTGCCATTACAAGCAAAATTATAACGTTGTATATGAGCTCCGTCATAGTATTTACCTACTGAAATATTTGATTTTCCATTTAAAGTATTATTCATTGTACATAATATTTTGCTATTTTTAAATTAGTTTATTCCTAATCGACAATACTACATAAATATGTAAAAGTACGAATAAACATAATACACGATCGATAACCTGCATATACTTTTAATTTCTAATTTCGTTAATATTTGTATTTTCTGAATTTAAGAAAAAATCGATCATGTTTAAACTATACGAATGTCTTTTTCAAGAATTGGTTGTCAAAATATCGTCTAGAAGAAACTACAAAATAAAACTCCTACTAAAATAAATGACTAATTGACTTTGGAACACTGCGCTTGTTTAAGCCCGTAGTTAGTAAAGACAGAATCCCTACTCAGACATATTACGGCTTTTGTAGTTCTCAACCGAAATTTACTATGTTATAGGATAGAATTATCTACCCGAAAGGCTTGAACACTCAAAACATTTCCATTTCCCATGTTGTATTGAAAGGAACCATAATGCAATTGACTAAATGGATGTTGCAAAGAAATATAGTGAATATAGTTAAGGACTGTTTCAGACTATGTAACAATTCTAGTTGTTGTAAAGCAGTCTTGATTTTGTCAACAGAGCGAAATTACTGTCTAAAAAACTTTCAAATCAAGGGTATGTTCAGTCACTGTTGCAATTGTCACTACAGAAATTTTACGGTCCTCACCACGAATTGACAGACCGTTACAATGTTTCTATCTCACAAATGAGAATAGATATCTTTGGCTAGATCCAGAGTTTTAGCCGGACCGACTAACACCGACTGTGACAAAACCGGAAGCAGATCATGCTTTCCCTTCCGGAACACCTAATGATACCTGTTTTTGTAGGGGTTCACACTGCTAGAACTTTAGTTATGTGGCGTTCTTGTTCATTTTTGTTTATTTGTTATGTCTTTGTCATGCTGTTTCAATTCGTGTTGAATATGAATTGCCGTGATTTTGGATTTATGATTTTAGAATTCCCCTGTTCCTCGTTCTTGCTTCGGTATTCGTTTGCCGATGTATTCTTTGAAACATCAAACTAGAGGCTCACATGAGCCTGTATCGCTCACCTGGCGACTGGTTTTATTCATTGTCACCAATAGACCACCCATTCATACTATAAATCAGTTCACCAGATGTTACATTTTCATTCTTGGATGAGGTACAAACAAAAAATCACAAACATTTGAATGCATTTCCCATAGAGTCCCTATATTAAACTATGTTCCCTGCTAGTGGCCATCTTGAATGAGTTATGAGCATAAAAATCACAAACATTGAAAGGAAACATCTAAAGACTATTTTAACCAAGTTTGGTTCCAATTGGCTCAATGGGTTCAGAGGAGAAGACATTTGAATGCATTTCCCATAAGGTCCCTATGTTAAACTGTGCTCCACGCTGGCAGCCATCTTGGATGAGGTACGAACGTAAAAATCACAAACTTTAAAGGGGACCACCCAAGGACTATTGTGACCAAGTTTGGTTCAGTTTGACTTGGTAGTTTCAGAGAAGAAGGTCTTTGAATACATTTCCTATAGGGTCCTATGTTAAACTATGTCCCGTGTTTTGACCATCTTCGATGAAGTACGAACGTAAAAATCACAAATTTTAAAGGGGACCATCCAAAGACTACTGTGACAAAATTTGATCCTCATTGGCTCAGTGGTTTCAGAGGAGAAGATCTTTGAATTCATTTCCCATAGGGTCCTATGTTAAACTATCTTCCCCGCTGGGTGGCATCTTGGATGAGATGCGAACCTGCTGGACATATGTAGAAATTGTAGTTCTGGAAAACCTCAACACTTTTGCAATTCACATTTAACCTTTATCTCAAACAGTTTTTAAAATGAAAGTAAACACGTTAAAAATTTGTGAAAATTCAAAGAAAAAGCGGTAAAAACTCCTATGTGGGTTGTCAGATTTTCTTCCAAATTCCAGGACATGTAGATCTTACTATGCTGACCATTTCTGTTCTATAAACTTCACTTCTATCTTCTACCATTTTCAATATATAAGTCTAAAAGTAACGAAAAACTGAATTTTTTACGGAAAAGGGGCAATGACTCCAAGGGATATTCTTCAAAATTGCAGGGCAAGTAGATCTCATCATGCTGATCATTTTTACCTATTTCAGAATTTTGATATCTGTAATGGTTTCTCGAGTAATTTGTAAAAACGGCAATTTACCCCTATGTTCTATTTTTAGTAACAGCAGCCATGTTGTTTGGTCTACGGTCATAAAAATAAGAAACTTGAAATAAAATACCCTGGTGATGATTCAGGCAAAGTTTGGTTAGTATTGGCCCAGTAGTTTCAGAGGAGAAGATCTATGAATAAAAGTTAACGGACGGACGGACGGACGATGACGGACGACGGACGCCGAGTGATGGCAAAAGCTCACATGGCCTTTGGTCAGGTGAGCTAAAAACGAATCCTATCAACATGTTAATTGGATATTTTCGAAAATCAAAGACAACATTACATATAGCACAGAAGAATCAACACAAATTACGATAAAAAAACAAAAAAAAAGCAAAGACCCAAAATATAAATTGGAAATCGTGCTGCAATCAAAATATAGGGATGTTGACCGCCCTGATATGGGACTTCTTGTATTATTAAATTAGCACAGTATTTGAGTGATAAGAATAATAATTTATGAAAATGCACATAATTATACAAAAGAGCACAATAAAACGAAACGAAAGAAAAACGAAAGGAAAAATGACCTTGTGACAGCAAACTAGGTATTCTTTTACATGGACAGTATATCTTTCCCAGAAGTCCCTGAATATCCAAAATATACACCTTTTTTAATCTGCAATTGTTCTCCTTCCTTTGAAATGGCATATGTTTGAAAGTTTATAAAACTGTTGGGAGCGACATCTGAGTTACCATATAGGCAGATATTTGACGGAAAAAATTACTAAATTCAACAACTGGAAATTTTGGCACAAATCATCAAAAATCAAAATCAACGAAATATACACACCTTTAATATATATATGTACCAAAATATACACCTCTATCGCAAAAAAACTGTAGATTTGCTCCGGACAAATGAGGTACCCTTGAGCAGATATTTGACATAAAAATGACTAAGTTCAACAACTGGTAATTTTGACATAAATTTTCAAATATCAAAATCAAACTTACATGCACTGTTTTGATATAAGAACAAATGATCTGCAAAACACAAACCTTCTATCTCAAAAACTGTAGGAGATTTGCAAATGACAAGTGATGTACCTATTTGGCAGCCGCCCGCCCACCCGTCCGCCCGCCATTATTACCATTCTAATAACCGGCGGAAAACCAGGTTAAAAACAAACACATTACAAATACATTTTTAATATCAAAATGTGAAACACCATTGAAATCCCCACCAGTTTTCAAAGGAAAATATGTTGATAATGGTCATTGAAGAAAAAGAGAAATAAAATCCTACTCACTGTAGCCACAGTTACCAGATGATGACAAATTGTTGTGAATACTGAGAGACAAGAACGTATTACTGATAAAAATACCACATAATTGTATTAATTACATTATCATATAACAAATGTATGTAACATATGGGGTATAAGCCATTTGTACATTTTTGTGTCATCATTCTGCGAAATAACACAGGTTTTTAGCCAATACTTTAGATCTTGGCCAAAACAACTTTACTTGCGCAACACCTTTCTAGTAATAGTTTGCACCATAACATATACTAAGTTTAACTCCCTCTATCGTAGTTTTGTCCTTAGCCATATTTGATATTACTGATTATTCGGACTTGGTTTTTTTTTTCTTTTTTTTTTTCATTTTAAACATTTTTGCAATAATGGATTTCCTATGTTTGGGTTCTAGTGCTGATGACGAGGAATAAATTTCCGAAATTGCCATACAGCTCATTAAAGTTATTGCAGTTGTAGTTAACGTACATATATGGTCTCATGTTCATTTACTCCATATCCTTTCATAAAATAATTAGAACTTCTCATTTTGTTTCAGTTATTTAGATGCATGTTTCCTGTTCGGAGTTATGTTCTGTTTTGTTTCTCTATCCTCCACTATCTGGAGACCACATTGTACAGATCATGATTTATTTGTCAATCTGATGATTATATCAAATCAGTGGTTGGTGCTCAATCCGTTGTAGCAAATAACTGCATATTGGATATACTTAAAATCGCTGCTAATGCTAAAAATTAAAAACCAGAGACTGAGTCGAACAGTGAGGTCAAGTCCACCGTATACAACACATAAAAATGAAATAGTTCGTATGTATATAATGAGTGGTTACCTGCAGTCACACTTTAGTGACAAAAGTCACAATGTTTACTTTTTTTCGTATATTGAAGACTCAGTATTACATCAAGTCACATTCAGAGAATACACCAATCCTATACTTATATGTTCTATGTCTACTTGCAGGTCATATATATGGTAAACATGGGAAAGCAGTGCACTCCAAAATTAATTGGGTTAAGTTACTAGCAATATCAAGCAAAACAGAACATTCCGCTATATCTAAAGAGCCATAAAGCAGATGATAAAGGGAATTAAAAAAAATTCTGGCGTACTGTACTCAGATGTTCACGCTGAACTAGGAAATGTTCACGATTTTCTAAATCATTACCACACAGCGGACAATCTGGTTTGATTTCATGACTTCATGTTGAATAAATTTGTGACACTTAGATGCAGAGTATAGGTACCAAGAAGCATCAGTAGTTGCCTTATATATAGATATTTTCTCACAACCTGGAACTTCAAAAATTAAAAGGAAGATCCCGATCTTCTAATGTCAGGTGTTTCGTATGAGAAGAACCATCTTTACGCTAATATTTATGATTTTGTAAAATAATTTCTGATCATGTTCCCTTGCATTCATAATACGTTTATGTTTAGATTCCTTAAAGATACTTCTAGTTGTCTCTGTGCATTACGCAATTTTCCTTTAGTTTCTTTTCCTTTTATAAAATATATGCGTATAGTATTTTGTGGACATCCTGCTTTTTCCCTATGTCCTTTTTTCTGACATGAAATTTAAATATGCTCTGACCAAAGACGTCTACGTTTTGGTTTCTTTTTCTTTTTGCAATTTGGACATTCCTTCGCAGCATCTTCTAATGTGTTTCAAATGGCATCAGTTAAAATGTTTTCATTATAATTACACCTTATGTAAGCTACATTCTGATTGGTTACTAGTCGTAGTATTTTTTGGCAAATACCCCTTCCCTGGGCTGAGACGCTTGTTGTGGTATTTGTCCGGAGTCATCCCATTTGAGTAAACTCTATTCCTAACCATACAATGTTCTAACAAAATAACACTGAACCTAATCCTGACCTTAACTTATAATCTTAACCCTCAACCAGACCTTCTGTGACTAATACGTACAGATAGTCACCCTAAAGTCGAGATTCCAATAAAGGAAACTAAGGCCGATAACTTGTAGCAGCTAACATTGTTATTCCTAACCGATGAGCATTTTGTCTGTGCTAAGCAGTTACCTAGGCCAACTAGTGTTATTTTCATAACTATCATTCTCTAATTAATCTCCAATTGTATTTTCATAGTACTTTGGGAAAATTGGCTTTCCTGTCCCATCACTTCATCAGAACAGGGACAGTATATACAATGTATGTAATGTATAGTCCCTTATCAGAACTCTCACCAAAGCTAGTTGGTTACTCTCAAGAATTTCTTGCCTCGGTGCAGTGCCACATAGTAGGTGTAGTAGGTACTCCAACGAAGACTTTTGTAAGCAAAGTTTGATAATTTATCAATTTTCATTGCACAAATAAATAATGATTACATGGTGCATGAAGACGCACGTTAAGTGTTGCATTTAAATTAAAATTCATACTTTTCAACTGCAAAGTTTCAAAAAGAATCATAATGCTCGTAGGTGCACGGCAATTTTAACTTTTACTTGTTTTTGCAGTTTTCTTGAATTTTCGTCGTAGTTTATCTTAATTAGTAGCCAAAGCGCCGTAACTCCAAATAATTTGGAACCAGTTTTTCTTTAGCTCTTAATAGAACTGGTAAATGAGAAGAAAACCGATACCGGAAGTGAACAAATTGTATTTTTTTTAATTATGTTAATTTAATCCTTAATCTATTTTTTGGAGATTAAAAGGTTAATTTCTTGTTATTGAAGCAGTTTAATAGCTATCGTTTTGCACCATTACATTCATTGAATGCGAACATTCAATTTTTTCGTTGGAGTACCTAGGTGTATTCAGAGACATATAATTATATGTCTCTGGTGTATTCAACTAAGCACCATGATAATTTTCTTCCTTTTCCCGGTGGAATTCATTTTTGGGGCGTTTTGTGCCACTGCCACAATATAATTAAAGATTCCTAGCTTTGAAGGAACTGAGTGTTGCGAGTATACAATAAAGTCTCTTATATATACACAGTATAGACGTTTTCAGAATAAAAATTGTGGGGGCAGCCATCTTGTTTCATTCGGAACACTAAATCCGACACAGGTAGACAGATTTGACCCGACTCGGGCTTAATCGATTACTTCATTATTGAATGGTACCGCACAGGTAGGGTAATTAAATTGTTTATTACCTGTTTATTCAACAAGTAAGACGCATGTTAATAGAGCCATTGAAAAGATAAAAGATAAGAGAATGGCAACAAATAAGTTTCAAGGCAGATATTAAACATTTATGTGTAATAATAGGCTTTTGAAAAATGTGTAATTTGTAGGTACCGTAGGTACCATACTCACGGGATGTACCCAAAATGATGAAAATAAAAATACGTATCAGTTTATCTTTATTGCCCAAGATTATATTAAAATTAAAGAAATATATTTTCAAGGTTTTTGTTTATTCTATTTTATTTTTTAATTTTTTTTTTCGACATCGGAATACACGTAAAGATCGATTATAATATTGTGCACATATTTGGAATAAATCTCTCAAAATATGCGTAAATCAAAATTATTCGTAATAAACCTAAAGAAATATTTATATTGGATAATGCTTTTCCGTTATCTTTTATATAAATATGTTCGTTTGTAATCCAATTCCAAATACACACATTAGTCCCAATTCAAAACTTCATAATCAGATTATGAATAAAATTTCTTCTTTTAGGAATGAGTAAAAAAAATTATTGTAAACTAAAAAATCGAAAAAGAAATAAATAAGGGTCACTTTTTCCGTAAAACTTGTGTATTCTGTTTGTAACATTTTCCAAAAGAAAAGGAAATATATAGCGCATCAATACTAATTTTTTACTCTAGCAATGATGCTTTTGATTGATGGTTTACATTCAGTTGATTTACTAATGAACTTTTATTGATGGGGAAACTGAAAAACACAAGTCAAATCAAGGTCTATTTATCTACAGATATTTAAGAGATTTAATTTTATTTTGATTATTTTCATTTCCTTACAAGTTTCATTACTTGTTTATGAACGTTTTATGTGTATTGTGTATTGCTTACGTGTAATTTGAAATAGGGTGTCCTACATCAGATTCGAATACTATAGGTTTATTGCATAATGTATTGAGCCCGATCGATTTCTTAAAATATGGTCATTACGTGTTCCGTCAGTGATGTGTAATGCATTATGTGTTATATTTACCCTTTAATCGAATATCTTAACAATTGAAAAGGGGCATCACCAGCAGCTTCTAATTGTTGTCTTTTAGTTTGTAAAGACAAAAAATTGTTTATTGATATAACTGTTTTTTTTTTTAATTTATTATTAGTTTTTTTTATTATGTTAAATGCATGGTTACAAGCCACGTATTTTATGTGCACATGTTCTAAATTGAATTAAAACATAAACTGTGAACAGTAAGTCCTTTCAAAATTTATGAACACAAAGTATGACTTTTCAACCTTTCAAACTCGTGTATTTCCAAATTTTTCAATTGAAACTCCTTCAATACACACCTCCCAAAAATGTGTATTCTGGCGTTGTTTGATATGGCTCACACTTTGCCACATTTGCCTATTTTCCATTTTCTTATCTATTAAAATTCTTTTGAGTTTATGTCTTTGAAGTATATATTTTAAGACAGGTAAACCTTACAAGTGTTTTTAAGTATTTTTTTTCTCCATTTCAATTATTTGTAATCAAAGTATTTTTTTTTATCTTTTTATTAAAACAATGTTTTGTTTAAAAGTTGTTGATTTTTTACACAAGAGTAGCTTGCAGTTTCAAAGGGTATACAGGTACCTGTGTATATTGGGACAACATGGAGTTTATTCACAGGAAAGGTTGACAACTTGTTTATTGGGTTAGTAAAACCTGGCATTATACGGATTGTGATTACTCTGTGAAATATCAACATTTTAATGTGCTATAAGATTTACTTGAAGCATATATCTTTCGATAGTCCTATCATTTTTTTTAAATAATACAGAAATTTAAAAAATACAAAACTTCAATTTAAACTTTAAAAATATAGATAAAACGAGTTCATGCCTTGAAATGAAAAAAAGCGAGGAAGTGTTTCTTTTTTTCCAATAATTTATCAGCATAAGTAATGTACTGTCTGTGGTACCCCGTCTACCTCTTAATGGCGGACCTGTCGTAATCAGGGGAGATAACCAAAATTTACCAATTTCTGAAGACGTCTATATATATATATATATATATGCGTCTGAAGTCAAAGCCCAACTGAGTTAAAGTCTTAGGATGTAATATTATCGAGAACAGTTCCACTGAGGAATTTGACCACTACAATTTGAGTGACACGCAACACTTCATTTGAATTTCACTGTTGCATATACGGTCCTATTTCGATGAATTTACATCTCGTCAGTGCAACTCGGATCTAAAGATTGGAAAACCGCTGCCGAAATACCACTTCCTCGGAAGGGTGTACAAGACTGGGGATTGGCTGGTAAATTTCCTCTCCCTACCCATTTATCCCCATGATTGATGGATCTCGCTGGAGCAGACAGGAGGAAAAAAAATCCAAAGTTCCATATTAAATGTCTACTCTACTCTACTCTATGAAATGAAATGAAATAAATAACTAGTGAGAATACATGAACCAAAACAAAAACTGAGAAGTCTTTGTGTGTCATCCAAAAGATGGGCAGGATGAGTTGACGTTTTTTTGTCAATCGATAATTCCCAAAACTCAGCTAAAAGGTGGAATAAGCTCCAAGGATCTTCTTGATGAAGAAAATACTAGTCGTGTAGAAAATTCATATATAACGTCTAAAAACAGCGACAAACTTGGAAATCTTATTTAATCCTCAGGATAAGCATGTAAATATGCTTATACAGGTCTTGAAAAATAAATTATATGCGTCTGAAGTCAAAGCCCAACTGAGTTAAAGTCTTAGGATGTAATATTATCGAGAACATCTTTCCACTGATGAGTTTGACCACTACAATTTGAGTGAAACGCAACACTTCATTTGAATTTCACTGTTGCATATACGGCCCTATTTCGACGAATTTACATCTCGTCAGTGCAACTCGGATCTAAAGATTGGAAAACCGCTGCCGAAATACCACTTCCTCGGAAGGGTGTACAAGACTGGGGATTGGCTGGTAAATTTCCTCTCCCTAAGTTGCAAACTTGAACTTGCAAAGCTGTTATTTCCAGCCCTGAATAGTCAGACTTGTCTGACAAGAAAATTTTACCTTGCTTTTTAAAGTAATTTACTGTTTTTATCGAAATTCTGACCACTTAAAAATACTGAGGCTTCATTTCGTGTATGACACTATTTCGATATTTTTTGTAATGAATACTTTTTTGACTAATTTTGGATTATGGCTTTGACTAATTTTGGATTATGGCTTGATAATATCTCATGTGAACACTTTGTTCAATTACTATTATCTAAATTTATGTAAATTCTAAAACCGAAGGATTAACTCCCTCCATCGTAGTTTTGTCCTTAGCTATATTTGATATTACTGATTATTCGGATTTCGTTTGGTTTTATGCATTTTAAACATTTTTTTTGTTGACATAATGGATTTCCTTTGTTTTGGTTCTAGTGCTGCTGATGAGGAATAAATTTCCGAAATGGCCATACACCTCATAAAAAAATTATTGCGGTTGGAGTTAACATATGTGTTATGGTCTCATGTTCATTTACTCCATATCCCTTCGTAAAATATTGTCATATTATTTGATTCTAATGCTGCTGATGTAAGGTAACTCCTTAAAACACGTGCACAGTATAACGAAATTTACTGTTTTTTATGCAACTTTGGTATTTTTTGTATTTTGAACCATTGGGCCGATGCCACTGCTGGCATATTTTAGTTAATTCTAATGCTGCTGATGAGAGTTTACTCCTTGAAACATGTGTACAGCATAACGAAATTTACTGTTCATTATGCAACTTGGGTATTTTTTGTATTATAAGAAAGATTCCCCAAAAATAAGTAGCTTTATTTATTTATTTTTTTTTTATTTTGAAGCTAGTTTTAAGTTTGTTTTATTTTGCTAGTATGCTTTAAATGTCATTACTTTTTCATTTAATCTTTTGTGTCTTAAATACTTGTGCATGCTTTGCTTTTGTTGTTATGTTATGTAAATGGTAAATGCTACTTTCTATTTGGTGAAAAGTACAACAGAGCTTATGTTATTAATGTTTCACTTATGCCGAATCTAAACAAAGTTTTCTATGATCTAGGTTCTATGTTCTATGTTACTTGTCTTTGAGTTTCAGGAAATTTACCAAAATTGGAATGAAAAATTTCATGTGACGGAAAACCACGACCAATATGACCTTGAGATAATTCACTTACATTAAATCCAGGTACTTACCTGAGAGTCATTTGGATAAGAACACAATTCATGAAGACAGCCATCCAATAACCATGGTGACCCAGATTCTTCACAATTGGTTACGTGGTTTCTTAGATTATCCACGGACATGTAAATCTCTGTAATTATATGTCTCTGGATGATCTTTGAATGCTTTTCGATGGGGTTGTTTGTTAAACTTTTTTCCGTCTGGCCCATATCTTCGGTGGTGTATAAATATAATAATAAATTTTTAATGGGAACCAGCGATTGGATCAAATATGGCAAAAAAAATTGCCATATGATTTCTTAGAATTTTGAATGCATTTCCGATAGGGTCAAATGTTAAAACTATGTCCCTCACTTGTAGACATCTTGGAATGTATGAGACATGCTTTTTAAGAAGTACCAGCAAAAAAAAAAAAAACAAACGCTTTGACTTAAGTTTTGTTCAAACTGATCTTGTTTTTCAGAACAGAAGATTTTCATGTTGTCCAATGCAGACCATTGTTAAGCTATGATCCCTACTAGTCCTGGGTGAGGTGATGTTTTTTGTTGTTTTTTTAATTTTAAAGGAGAATACATAGACTTTTTTTACAATAAGCCTAGTAGTTTCAAGGAGAAGATCTTTGAGTGTTTTCAAATAGGTTCCAATGTTACACTATTTTCCCTGCTTGCAGAAGTCTTGGAAGAGATGGCATTTTTTATAATTTTTAAGGGGCCACAAGGACTGTGTTCGTAATAATCCCAGTGGTTTCAGGGGAGATCTTTGATGTTTTCACACAAGGTAAAATCTTTAACTACATTGTATGTTCCATGCTGGCAACCACCTTGAAAGAGATGAAGACTTTCCAGAATCATAATTAAGAGGGCTAGCTGAAGATTGTAACCACATTTGATTCCAACTGTTTATGAAGATTTGGAATAGAAGATCTTTGAATATGTTTACCCATAACGCCCAATGTTCCTTGTTTGTTGCCATCTTTGACTAGCTTTGTTTCTAATGTTCTTAAAATTCCATAGAAGATCTTTCAATGTTTCCCAGAGGGGCCAATGTTAAACTATGTTCTTGCCTGCCTGTCATCTAGGAGGAGGTGCCAACTTGATGGAATTATTTTCTAATGAGTCCAACTAAGGACTATTACTAACCAAAACTGAAACAGCTGGCCAAGCAATTTGAAGAAGGATCATCAAGTTTGTTTTCATGAAACTTTAATGTTATACCTTGTGCCCTGATGGCGAACATTTTGAATGAGGAGTGGATTTGTTACACACATTTCTTGAAGGTTCTAGTAACCACTAAAGGCATATTGTTGTAATGTATGGTTTTGATTGGTATATTGGACCAAGAGAACACATGTGAAGACATTGAACACGTTTTTTCAAAGGGTCCTTTTCTAAACTATGTACCCCACTTGCAGCTATCTTCAATAGGATACATACTTGCTGAACATATACAATTTATTTAAAAGGCAACCATGTTATACCATGTGACAAAAATTTTGCTTTCAATTGCCCAGTAGTTTTAGATTTCAAAATTGCAGGATCGGTAGATCTTGCCAAAAATAACAGTTAATCCCTTGCTATTTCTTACTTCTGTAGGCCATATCTTTCTTTAAGCCAACATTTCTGATATTAAGAAACAGAATACTTTAAGAATACGGTTTCAATAATGCTTAGCCTAGTGATTCAAGATGGAGAAGGAGAGACCCAAAATGATGGCATTAAAAAGGGTCTTATTGAGTCAGAACTGTATATTTTAAGCTGATTAAAATTCCAACAATTTAAAACATATGTTTTATTAAAACAATAAAAAATGACAACATATTGCACAACAAGTTGGTCAATGCCACTGACATACATGTACATCTGTCAAAATTAAATTATAATATTTGTCTTTTCAGCAAGAAAACACTAACAACACTTGTTTTAATACTAGAAATGAAGAGTGATCTATTATCTATGATAAATACAACAAAATTTTGACGACCAGGATAATTTTCTCAATCAAGATAGGCTCTTAGAAAGTAGATATTTTTTATTCTCTTATGATTCATCCTTATTACCTATTCCTTGCATGATTTACTATTTTATGGATCACAACGAGACTTTGAATCTGGAGTTAGATATGAATTCGCGGAATAGCTTTTGAGAAAATTTCATTGGTCGAGCATCAAATAATAGCACACCATGCAAGCACATCATGCATGATGTGCTATTATTTTGTCGATGTTTCTATTGGTCCATGGATGAGATCTTGTTGGCCGTGATTAAAGTTGCCTAATGACAATGTTGTAATTCAAAACAAAACTGCAACATTGCAAGCAATCAAGCACAGAGATGCCATTCCGCACTGAAAATTAACTTCATAATTTCATGAAAATCATGAGAGAAATAGGTTTAACAACTCGAAAGAATTTCAAATATAATGTATATTATGTATTGAAATTACATAACTCTAGTTGATATCCAGTGATATAAAATTCTTTATTGTCATGAAACCTATAAATATACATATAAATGTCACTTAATTTAGTACATACTTCACATTTTTCCTCAAACTTTTTAGCACTTTCAAGTTTGAAACTTATAAGAAATTTGTTAGCATTCCTTTTAAATTAGGTGGGAATTATCAAAAGTTAAGAAAGGTACAGTCGAACTTCGATGGCTCGAACACCCAAGGGACCAATGAAAACAGTTCGAGATACAGGAGTGTTCGAGAGTTCGAGGAGTGTTGGATCACCAGGGCAAGGCCATTTTTTCTTGGTGTAGGGTGAAAAATGTAAGTATTGAGAAATTTTTATTTTCTATTGGTGTTTGGTCAAAAAGAAGTGACATTTTCCTCTCCCACGGTATGATGAAATGGGACAGTCCTCAGCATTTACAATAATAACAATCATTCAACTTAAAGCAATATTAGTTCCTCGATTTAATTTACTAACAGGGAATGCAATTCAAAATATTTAAATACTAAGTATAGTTTTTAGTTATCATATTAATAAGAAAAAACATTCAAGTCCTGTAGAAAAATAAAACACAGATACAAATTTCATTTTACCCACCTCAGACAAGGGGATCCATTATTTTTGCAGTGCAAGATTTTTCTATCTTAAACAGGGGATGCAAGACAAGCTACATGCATTTATTTCCACGAATATTTTATCATAACAAATTTGAACTAAAACACATCATAAAATGCTTTTAAAATCTTAGACAGTGAAATAATCCCAAACTCAGACTCCTGCTCCATGTATTAAGATGTCGTATGAAGGGAAGTAACTCACTGATGTCAACAATAGCATTTCTATGGTGATTTGTTGTATTTTTTGGATGCTGAGGGGGGAGAAGAATAATCATACGCCAGTAAGAGTGCAAGACAAAAAAAAAATCTCTGAAATTGTTAAGTAAGATTTCTAGTATCTTGGACTTGGCAAGCCTTGCCAGAGTACTTGAAATCCTTCCCTTTTGTGTCTAAGATTAATAGGATCTTGCATAAGGTCAGATTGAAGATCAGGATATCTTTCACAAGTGTAAGAAATTTCGTCTCTTCTCGAATGGAGCATAGCGAAACAAGAGGAAAAGACGTAGAATTTCTTACACGAGTGAAAGATATCCCTATCTTTAATTTTGATCTTATGCAAGATCCTATTTCTTCCGTAAAAAGCGGAAAGAAATTGTTGGTAACCTTTCCTGTTTGAACAACGTTGTCGCCATTTGAGTATTTTTTATATTGTGACGTCAGGTGTTTTATGACGTTAAGTCATGGTTACGATTGTTGTATCACAAAAATCAACACTTCTGGTTGGTCATTTACCAGTGTGAGATGAGGTCGCATGCATCGATCTCACATGAGTCATCTCCCACTGTAAACCACCATTTACGAGAATTTTCTGTCTGATACTCTCCCTTGTGTTAGATTCATATAACCTCATAACAAGTTTTCTTCTTGCATAATTACAAAAAGAAATTTGTGTATGTTACAATTGTTTTTATATTTTCTCCATCAAGGAGAGAAGTTGCATTCCCAACAAGACAAGACCAGAGGTATAAAAATATGAGCACAATATAAACAAATATGTGACATTTCTCAATTAACAACAATATAAAAATCTTTAATAAATTACAAATTTAAAAATTTCATCAATACCTATGACCTCTAACATTTATCCATGTACGATCCCAGTTAAACTATCATGTTAGCTTTTACATTGATATATTTTGAATCTTAAATAAAGCTCTAGATAATATTTACCAAGTCTTCTATCTAATCCAAAAACAAGAGGCTCTTAAGAGCCTGTATCGCTCACCTGGGTCATGGCTGACACAATAAGTCAAAATAATCACAACGTTTAAAGTTCTCATTTTCAAATTTGTTTATTAATGTTTAAGGGTCTCATTTTGAAGTTTGCTGATGTT
>MJUU01031784.1:42299-66682 GCA_002080025.1 Modiolus philippinarum | reverse complement strand
ATTACTCCACCTGAAGGTCAGAAATTGGTTGCAACTGACCACGATTTTGAACTTGGAGGACTTGTTCCATCTGTTGCATTCGTAAGCAATATTCCTAAGAATGCATATGACAATTTCTTCAATAGTAACATATTTGTAACCAAGTAAAAAGTATTTCAGCCTTCAACGCCATGTAAACTCCAATTGAAATGACAAGGATTTTAAGAAATCATTATTCGGACAATGGTGTAGTTTATTGACTGATGGAGTACCTGACCATCGATTGACTTGAGGGACTGGCAAAATATCTTGTGTACAATATGTTCATAGTGCTTGGTCTTGACACGATAATATCTCTCAGGACTGCTCAAAACCATCCCTGCTCAGCGTATTCTCATTCTAAATCCTGCATTACAAGACTGTGATCTGCCGATAAAAGGAATGAGCCACAACTAAGTAAGTAAGTAAGTAAGTAAATTTTATTGAAATTAAAGTCCAACATTGAACTATCATCAATTACAAAACAAAAACAAGACATCAAAATTAACGCATTAATTGTTTTATGGTGCTATCACAGCCAAGTACGAGTTATCTCCCATTAACCATATACGAAAGCATTCAATAATTATTATGTAAAATGTTCTTTCAAATATTTGTTCGAGTTGTACATTTTATGAACCCCTGCTATATTAATTTTACAAATATCAAAATCATTACTAGTTAAAATAAATTTGAATTTTTCTTGGTCGGATAAATTTGAAAAAGAAGGAATAACTGAAGATAGGTTGTTATAAAGTTCTAGTCTTTCCTGCTGTAAAGAAGCACATTTTGTAATAAAGTGATACTCGTCTTCTACGCCAAGATTACACAACTTACAAATTCTTTGGTCTGGGGGTATGTTTTTGAACCTACCTCTTTCAATTTCAAGAATACTATTACTTATCCTAATTTTCATAAATGAAACAATGGATTCTTTATCCAAATCAGTAAATAAATATTTTTCCATACAGAACATATTCTTTATTTTGTTATATGTTCTGAGTTTATTTCCATGACCTCTGTTCATGAGATCTGTGTTATTATTTAATAACTGTTCCCAATATTTTATAAACTTTTGTTCGACAACTTTACTGACAGAGTGCAACAGTTTCTTTTTGGAGAAAGTGAACTGGTTTAACCATACATGTTCAAATCCAATTTCATTCATTATCTTTTTAATTAAATTGCACACACTATTCTTAAGTAAAGTATTTTCTTTATAAGAATTATATAAAAGGGTATTGGATTTTTCTTCTAATAGGTGAAGCCAGTAATTTATACTTGACTTTATGGTATCCGTTGCTAAAGAGAAAAGACGAAGTTCACCAAGAACTGCTATATTTGAAGCAGTTTTCTGGACCCCCAAGACATATTTAGAAAATTTCAAAAGTAATTTATTGGGTTCAATTTCTCAATTTTGAAGTC
This sequence comes from Modiolus philippinarum, assembly GCA_002080025.1. Classification (NCBI taxonomy): domain Eukaryota; kingdom Metazoa; phylum Mollusca; class Bivalvia; order Mytilida; family Modiolidae; genus Modiolus; species Modiolus philippinarum. The sequence continues at coordinate 65,239 of MJUU01031784.1, read as the reverse complement.
AATATTTTTATTTTCCTTGACAATTTTGTTTAGGCCCCATATTTCAGAACAGTACAATAGTATAGGTTTCACACATGTATCAAACAATTTAATATAAGTGCTAACATTCATATTATCAGAATTAATAGATTTAAAAACACAAAACATGGCTTTACTAGCTTTTTTGGCGAGATGTATAGATGCATAAGTAAATTTGCCTGATGGTTTAAACACAATACCTAGATATTTATATTCTGATACAAGTTCAATATTTTTGTCCTCATAGACAAAAGAAAAACCTTTAAGCACTTTACCTGACTTGTTAAATATGATTATTTTAGTTTTCTCTAAATTTACCTTAAAGTTCCAGGTATCACAATATAATTTTAATTTATCTAATACATTTTGAAGACCTTTTGCAGTTTGTGATAGCAGCACAAGATCATCAGCATACAATAAGCAGGAGACTTGTCTGCCGTCTAGATTAACAGGATCATCTTCAGTGCTGAACTCATCAACTAAATCATTAATATATAAAGAGAAAAGTGTAGGGCTTAAGATACAACCCTGCTTCACGCCAATAGAGGATTGAAATGATTCTGTAATCCATTTCTAAGTTTAACAGAGAATGATACATCTTTATACATATCAACTAATATATTATAAAAGTTTCCATTCATATTAAAATTTTTCATCTTATAAAAAAGGGCTTTTCTATTCACTGTATCAAATGCCTTTTTGAGGTCTACAAAACATGCAAAAAGGTTTTTATTTTTTTGAAAATATTTATCAATTAGGGTCTTAAGTGTAAATATATGGTCACTAGTTCTAATTTCTTTTCTAAAGCCAATTTGCTCTGCACATATAATATTATTTTCCTCTAGATATTTATCTAGTCTGTTAAATAAAATTCTTGTAAAAAATTTACTTATACAACTAGAAATTGAAATTCCTCTATAGCATAAGGGGTCATCAGTATTTCCACCTTTGAATAAAGGTTTAATAAAATTGTTCCTCCACAGGGAGGGGTATATTCCACTGTTAAGTATAATATTAAACAAATCTACATAAACTGTATACAACAATGGACATGAAAGTTTAATCATTTCATTATTTATAAAGTCTGGGCCACTCGATTTGTTGTTTTTAAGGCATTTAACAGCCTTAAGTGCTTTCTCAGCTGTGATATCACCATTCAATACATCAAAATTACAATGTAAAAATTTATTGTTAAGTACATTATCAAAATTATTTACATAAGTTTTATTCATAAGGTTTTTAAAATATTCCCTCCAGTCAAGTGGTGCCACGTTATTTGAAGGATCATCAAAATTTTTACCTTTAAGGGTATTAAAAATTTTCCAAAATTCTGTTGGATTTTTGTCAGAAATTTCTAACATGGAATTTAATAATTTTGATTTAAAAAGTCTATATTTTTTACGAATGAGTTTATTATATTGTTTTTTCTCACCAAGGACTAAAAATCTTAAACTTTTATCCCAGGGGGACTTATTGAGTTTTCTACCCAAATATTTCACATGTCTGAGTTTTTCTTTACATTCAGAATCATGCCACTTTTTCTTTTCTTTCTTCTTTTTCTTAAATTTATGGTTTTTATTACTACCAAAAGCAGCAGCATTTCTAAGATTTGTTGAGAATTCATTTATTATTTCATTAACCATCTCGGATATTATTTCTGTATTTGTAGAATTTCCATCAAAAGAGTCTTTAATATTTCTTATTTTTTCACACAAACTTTCAAAATTAAGCTTGTTAACATTATTTAAAAATTGTTCTTCCCTTAGTTTAGACCATCTTACTTGAACTGGATATGATTTTAGTCCCTCTGTAGTGGAATTACATCCTTGTAAATTTGCCAAAAACTTGACTGTAATTGGACAATGATCTGATAGTGTAGGCATAAAATCTCTTACTTGAAAATTTGTTATATTTTTCATAAAATAAGTCCCGCATATACAATAATCATCAATGGCAGTGCCATTATAATTAAAGAATGTTGCCCTCCCTACAGAATCCCCTAATGTCCTCCCATTTAAAATTCTGAGTCGAGAACTATTACACAATTCTATTATAGAATTCCCATATCCATTAGCACTTTGGTGTATTTGTGTATTCCTAAATATATGAATATTATCAGGAACATAGTTGTGTGGGACAAAGTCATCAAGGATATTATCTGAATCATTTATAATAAAGTCATGGTCTTCTTTATTGATATGGGCATTTAGGTCACCCATGACCATTATGTCACCCAGCTGTTTGAGTACTTGACAACATCATTTTCTAATTTTGAAAATACTTGTTTATCGATGCCCGTCCTAATTGCATATGAAGAATTAGATGGCACTATGTATATAAAACAAATGAATAAATCCTTATCCAATTTGAAAAAGCTTTTATCAAGTTTAAACCACATAAGCTCGGATAATGATTTGTCCTGTAAACTTACACCGGGCATAATATTTTTCTTAATAAAAACAGCCAACCCACCTCTTGTTTTGTTAGAGTCTGTTGGTCTACGATTAATAAAGCATTTAAAGCCTTCATAGGACAGTATATCATCTTTATTTAAGTGTGTTTCTGATAGAAAAACAATATCAGAATTCATAATATTTTTAAAGTTATCATCTTGTAATTTATTTATTTTGGCACCACAAGATTTTTGGAAAATACCATTTACATTCCAGCCAGTAATAGATACTTGTTTTACACTTGCTTTGCACATTTCTTTGGTTTTAAGATAATATGTTATGATCTGAAGCAAATAAGATTAATTATCTGATTAAATTTTGCATAAGATTTTAATCATTAAACATGTTACACTATAATTTATGAAATGTGACACTGAATACTCTAATTCAAAACCAAAACATGATTAATAAGTTTGTACAAGTATTTTTCAACTTTTCAGTATATTTATTCATTCACTGATGATTAATATGTATATAGAGTAAACAATTAATTGAATGCACTTAGAATTGCAGTAGTAATGCGTGTTGCCAACAGGGCAGGGTCAAAACGAGTACCCAGAACTGACGGTCATTATGGTCACTGTTGAACTGACGGTCATTTCGGTCACTGTTGAGTTGACGATCATGATACCGTATCCACGTGCACGGTCATCACGATACTGTGTTCTACGGTCAATATTAAATTGACGGTCACGATACTGGATTCCACGATCATGGTTGACTAATTGTCGTCCTCTGTTGAATTTATCTCTAGTCCAGTTTGAGCGATTGTTTTCTGTATTTTTCCAACCAAGACAGGTTTTCATATTGGAAACAAGGACACGTATTCCTTGGTCTGACAGTTTTGTTTGTCCATTCAAAAGATTAAGGTTCAGATTTCCTTTTGTACAAAAATTGTCATTCCTACAGATAATAATTTTTTCATTTGTCTTGAATGTTTCAATAATTTGATCATTGAAATCAAGGACTTTATTGGCCAAAACATTGTTTCTAACAGGTGTCACCAATGATAGGAGCAAAACATCACATTTTTGAACAAGTTTTTTGACTGCAATTTCATATTCATTAAAAGCGTCTGGCACTGTGTTTTCTTTAAGGTTGTTAATTCCTACATGAAGGATAATAGTTGATGCATGTGAGAATGAATTGCAAAAATCCCTTGCTTCCTCTGCAGTATATGTTGTGTGTTTTGTACCTGTTTTGTTACAATTGCGTAGCATTTGGTCTAAGTTAATAGGATTGCATACAGAATAATGCAACATAAGGACGTCATGCTTGGTATCAGTTATATTTCTTACAGGACTTTCATTCCTGTCTTGTTGTGTGGGAGTACTAGTAACGGTAGCTTCTCTTTTTCCCCATTCACCTCCATTAATATCATTTACCATATTCTGAATTCTGTCTTGTAAATTGTTTATAACTGAGCATTTTTATTTTAGCCTCGTTTCATAGTTATTCCTTATTTCATTTACCACTGACTCCTTATTTTCAAGTTTATTCCTAAGATTATCAATTTCAATATCTACTTCAATTTTCTCTTTTCTCAGGGCTCTTACTTCCCCTTGTAGTTTATTTGTTTCCCTTATATGTTCACTTTTACATTTCTCCAAATTTTCACTTTGTGTTTTACTCAATTGTTCAAGATCTTTCTTTAGATTTAGGATTTCTTTGTCCTTATCCTTATTTTGTTTCATCAAGAATTCTTCATTCGAGTTAGGTTTATTGAAATTTTTTATTTGAGCACTAATTTTGTTGAATTCCTCTTTTATATTTTGCTTTATGTCATTTTGAGTTGTTGTATTGGCTGAAACCAGATCAGAAATTTTAACAATTGCACTTTTTAATACATCAATACGGGTTGACAATAATTTCCTAGAAAAATATGATGCTATTTTGGTCCTTTCAAAATCACACATGCTAATAGCTGGACATAAAATACGACTGTATAAACTAGGATTTACCACAGTGGCACATATTAAAACAACAAGACATGTAGTTATTCCCCCTGAATCTTAGATTGTTGTTGAAGGTCAAATCATAAAATCTAATTCTGTATTAGAACCCAGAAAAGATGTAAATAAGAAAGGGATAATGATTGTCCGTATACATTATGTCAAGACTCTGACACTAAAATTCTAGTTAATGCTATAAATTTAACTAATAGGCCTGTAAATCTTGACAAAAATATGTTGCTAGGCAAATTAGATCGAGTTTCTTGTATTAAATCTTCATCTTTAAATCAAGAAGAAAATAATGAAAACAAATGCCAGAACATTTTAAATGTTTAATAGATAACACCTCTCCAGAATTAGATGAAAAACAAAAATATAAATTTGAAGATGAAATTATTAAATACCGGACTTTTTTCCAGTTCCTGAATGTAAACTTGGAAAAACTGGTTTGGTAAAGCATGTAATAGGTACTAAGGATGCTAAACCTATACGTGTTCCCCCTAGAAGAGTTTCCATAGCCCAAAAGGAAGTTATTTCCAAAGAAATAGACAAAATGTGAGAGGATGACTTTATAGAACCAAGTTCAAGTCCGTGGTCGTCTCATATATTATTAGTAGCTAAGAAAAATACAGATGAAATTATATTTTGTATATATTTTAGGCAATTAAACTCGTCACACGTAAAAATGCTTGTCCTTTACGCAGAAATGAGACTTCATTAAATGCTTTAGAAGGAAATAAATGGTTTTGTTGTTTATTTCCAGCACATATTGGCATTATGAAATGGCCCCTGAAAGTAAAGAAAAACCTACATTTTCTTCACATAAAGGACTTTTTCAATTTAAAGTACTTCCATTTGGTCTCTGTAATGCAGCCGCTACATTTGAACGCCTAATTGAAATGGTTTTAAAAGGTTATCAATGGGGAAAATGTTTATGCTACTTAGATGAAGTCATTATTTTTGGGAAAACTTTTGAAGAAGCTTTACAAAATTTGGAATTTGTTTTTGAAAGATTTCAAAATGCTAACTTCAAATTAAAACCAAGTAAATGCTCTTTATTTCAAACTGAAGTTCCTTTTCTTGGGCACATAGTATCATCTAAAGCTTATAGTAGTAAAACCTTAAATGATTCCCAACACAAATACTGCACTACTTACAGAGAATTATTGGCGGTGGTTTATTTTGTTAAACAATTTAGACATTATTTATTTGGACAAGATTTTCTGATTCTGATAGTGATAAAACAGATGAAAATACAATTCCAAATTGGCTTTCTGTACGGACAGATATAGAAATTTATGATATGCAAAATAAAGATCCTAATATAAAGAAAATCTTAGATTTAAAATCTGAATTTAATATAAACCCCCAAAACAAAAGATTGAAAATTGCTCATATGCAATTAAGGTATTTTGGAGTTTATGGGAATTACTTTTTGTTGAAAATAATATTTTATATTATTTATACGTACCAAAGGATGATGTAATAAGATCCTTATTAAAGATACCTTATGGGAATAGGTCTTATATTTTAAAACAACTTCAACATTCCTGTTTAGCTGGTCATTTTGTCGGGATAAAAATTGGATTCAGTAAAATGCAGATTTTTCTGGACAGGAATGTCAATGGTGAAAAACTTGTAATGAATGCGAACAAGCAAAACCAGGACCAGGATTAGGTCGTTTCCTTTTACAACAGTCCGAAGTTGGAGGTCCATTTGAAAGAATCGCTGTCGATATTATGGGCCCATGTCCTTTTACTGAAAATGGCAATGAATACATATAGTTCTTTCTGACAATTATACCAAATGGGTAGAATCTTTTGCAGTTCTAGATCATATCCAGCATCAAAAGTAATTGGCCATTAGAAGGGGGGTATTGGGGCCGCCTAGACCCCAATTGGGGTCCAGGGGGCGAAGCCCATGGCCGAAAACGATTTTAAGCATCTAGCACCCCTTGGAGCAATTTCAGAGTAGGTAAGACTCACAAGTTAATTTTTTGCTCTTCAACCCTTTGATATGGAAAATAAAAAAATAGAGATAAACAGTCTAAGCCTTTCTGTGTCTTTGTTCTTAGCATTGCACACATACATAGGAAAAATTGAAACATATGTTTCCATATGTTTTTCATATGAGTTTCATATGTTGAAAAACATCTGAAAAACATATGTTTGGGTCCGGTCTGGAAACATATGTTTTTTGACATATGAAAAACATATGAAAAACATATGTTATTCATTATATGCAAACATATGGAAAACATATGTTTTTCATATGTTTTTTACAAAACATATGTTTTTCATATGATTTTCATTAGAACTATACATATGTTTTCATATGATTTTCATTAGAACTATACATATGTTTTCATATGATTTTCATTAGAACTAAACATATGTTTTCATTAATCCTAAACATATCAATATACTCCTCCATAGTTACTTTTATCACTGATTATTCCAATCCCATACACTGAACTGTGGGGTTTCTGTTCGACATCCTTTGTTGCATTTCCATTTAATAGTCAACACATGGACTTGACTAGTGCATACACAGGCATATGTTCCATACATGAAATTCATGTGAAAAAGATGAATTTACAATCAGTCTGATTTCATGAGTTTGATGTACAAAAAAAAACAGCAATAAAATAACTAAGGAACAAAGACACACTAGTCTGGAGACATGCCAAAAAAGTGAAAACAGAAAAAAAGATACAAGACATTAAAAACTTTGGAACAGCTTAGTGTGAACTATAAAAACCAAGAGTGACAAAAGGTGCTGCAAATGTAATCATGTCCTGCTCCTTATATGGTTACTATCCAACACTGTCATTGAGTCAGTCCATGGTATCCAAACCTGTATGGCCACACAAAGTTAATTACTTGGTTCTCATGCCCTCAATCTCTTTGTAGGGTACCTCATTTCCCTTTTTTAGTGTCACACTAATAAAATCAAAACATAACATCACCTCTGATTACTTTTTTGGGATATATGCAAGTGAAAAACTGTGTCATCAATTATTGGGGAAACAATTAGGAGATAACTGTATTGTATTTTAAGCTTTGCGGACGTAAATTATAGATTTTACGGTCGCAAATTGAGTTTACCTAGCGACGCGTCAGCGGAGCTAGGTAAACGGATATTTGCGACCGTAAAATCAAGAAGGATTTTTGTGGAATTGATATCACTCCAACTTTGCATTTAGTTATAATAAAAAAATCATGAGAAAAAAAATATACAATTTACACTATTTATATTGATTAATATATAAATACATGTATCATTAATGCTTTTAAAAATGATTCAATCAATCCATTATGTCCATATTATTCTCCATAATGTCCATATTATTCTTCACTTTTAATGTTCTTCATCAACTCCTAAAAATACAATAAAAATATGTTTAAGGTGTTTGCAGGGTATTAATTTCCTATTAAAGAGTTTTGTGAAATTTTCTGTGTAGAAACATAATTATAATATTCTTCAAAATGTAAAATAAAATTTTGAGGTCACGTGCATTTAAGCGCAAAAACTGAAATTGAAAATTTCAGGATTTTACATAGAAATGATAGGGAAAATGATTATGTGAGAGCATAGCTTGAAAATCTATTATAGATTCTGTTCATACTTTGCATGTGTTTTGAAATTCCTATATGGTTTACACATAAAAAATAAAAATTAGGGGTCACCGTTGAAATAAGAGAGATAAATTGCAAAATGTTTATTTCCCTTATGATATCTATGTTAAATTCTTTTATTAAATTATCTCCCTTGCATTATTTCTGTGTTCTGCAATTCCAGCAACAGATTTAAAGCTCACTTGTTTTAGTTCACCTTTTTGTTTTGAATATGTTGTAAAAGTGATAAGGAATAAAAATTTTAAATACTTTGGAACTTTCTTAACATTTTAGATAACTATTTTGTTAAACCATTTAAAGAATGAAGCCTAAATAATCAAGTATAAGACAAAAATGGTGGAATAATACTACTGAGACACCTTAAGTTAATATGGGATCATCAACGATTTTAACTAGAGCTGTAGCTGAATGGCAGCCGGTAATACCCCCCAAGCTAATTGAACTCTGATCAATATGGCAAAAGTAAATCTAAATGAGTATGGACACAATACAGTTGTGGACCCCCTCACCTTTTGTTTTTAGAAAATATACAAAGATGAATTATCTCCCCTCTAAAATTTCAGGCACCAACCAATTAACTTCAAGTACATCTTAAGGTGGTGTACTACAATTGTGTAACATATCATCAAAATCCAAGCAGCTGTTTGGGAGAACATGCCCTGACAAGGTTTGTCCCCCCCCCCTTTTTCAAGAGAATATTCAAAGATGAATTGTCTCCCATTCCAAATTTTGGGCATTAACCATATTACTTCACGCACATCAAAATCCAAGCCGCCGTTTAAGAGAACATGTGCAGACAAGGTTTCCCATCTCCTCCTTTTCCAGAAAATATTCAAAGAAAAATTGTCTCCCTTCAAAATGTCAGGAAGCAACCATAATCCTCCATGCACATCTTCAGGTGGTGTACTACAACTGTGTAACATTTCATTAAAATCAAAGCAGCCATTTAAGAGAACATGTGCTGGCAAGGTTTGTCCCCTCCCCTTTCCAGAAAATATTCAAAGACAAATTATATCCCCTTGAAAAAAATAGGACAGCAATCACATTACTTCATGCACATCTTCAGGTGGTCAACTACAAATGTGCAACATTTCATCAAAATCAAAGCAACCATTTAGGAGAACATGCGCTGGCAAGGTTCGTCCCCTCCCCTTTTCCAGAAAATATTCAAAAACAAATTATTTCCCTTTGAAAAATCGGGCAGCAACCATATTACTTCATGCCCATCTTCAAGTGGTGTGCTATAACTGTGTAACATTTCATCAAAATCCAAACAGCCTTATAGGAGAAAATGCGCTGACAAGGTACATTGACGGACAGACAAGGTGATTCCTATATACCCCTCCCCCAAACTTTGCTTGCAGGAGGTATAATAATTTGTAATTATGAATGTTTTAATGAAGAGTTATGCGAAGCTTAGCACTATACAACAACAGCAAATTAAACAGGGGTACTATACCCGGGGTTCTATATTATGAAAATTAGAGTGATAAATGTAATCCCTTCTGATCATTTTGCATGCAATCAATGATTATACTATTTATATACACAATCAATAATAATAAAGGTCTACGCCGAGCGTAGCATGATACGACCGCAGCATGTTGACCACTGAAATTTGAACAAGTGTAAACTAAAATTAATGTGGACACAGTAATTTGCTGGACACATTAAGGACCTTGACATAAATTAACTGGACACAAACTAGTCAAAAACAAGAGGAAAGCTGTCAATGTGACAGCAAACCGGGTTTTCTTTCACATGGACAGTATATCATACACATGGGTTGACCCTGAATATTTGAAATTTACAAGTTTTATAATTTTTATTAATTTTCAATGTTAAACCTTCCACCAAAGTAGCCTTTTTCTGAAAGTTCAGCAACTTGGATTTAATCAAAATGGAAAATTAAAGTAGTGTGCAAGCCTCTGATACAGGTACAAATAATCTGCAAAATAAAAACTTCCTATCTATTAAGTTGTAGGATATTTGTTCCAGACAAAGGTTGTACCCTATTGTTAAAAATTTGACGTAAAAATGACTAAGTTCAACAACTGATATTTTTTACATAAATTATCAAAAATCAAAATCAAAGTACCATGCACACCTTTGATATATGTACAATTGATCTGCAAAATAAAAACTTCCTGTCTTAAATACTGTAGGAGATTTGCTCCGGACAAATGATGTACCCATTTGGCAGCCGCCCGCCCGCCATTTTCACCATTTTAATAACCGGATTTTTCCGATGGAAAACCCGGTTAATAAAAATTAGCCCTTTTAATCCCTTATTACTAGGATATTGTAAGAGCTAAGAAATTCTGTTGACTACCATAAAGAGAAATCTAAAGAAAAAATTCAGGTTGAAATCCAATGAAAAATAAAGATTTCACATATTTTGAAGAATTGCAATTTGGCCGCTTTGACCCATTATAGCTTGGAAACCAAAGAGCAACGCAAAATATACTGCCATATCACTGAAAGCTTAACCCTTACCATGCGGATCCCGTCATTTGACGGTTTTGCATGTGACGTTCTCAGTGCGGATCCCGTCATTTGACGGTTTGCAAATGGCATCGCATCAGCTCGATTAAGAACATTGATAACATTTAAATAATGAACCAGATTAATTATCTGACTAATAAAATATATGAATTGAATGTTTGTTACTCATTATCCGCAAACAGAACGCAAAAAAATATATTCAAATTTAGTCTGTCTTTATTTTTTAACCTTGCGTCAATAAACATCGTGACGTAATTCATCTAAAAATAAGTTTGGGGAATTCTCTGAATAGTGTTTATTGTTTCGGGAAATTAAGGCAAAATATACTGTTAAAAGCATTGAAAATCTTTTACTTTTTCACCATAACGTGTTTTATGGAAGTAAACATGTTGTTTACAAAATAAACATCTTGCACAACATCTTTAGTTCCCGCCAAGATATCCCGCCTTTCATTGGCTGTCTGAAAATAACTTCTGGACAAATATTCAACGATGTTCACTTACTTCTAATATATGGGATTTCATTTCACTTGAGCATAGATTTTTATTCAGTTTTGGTCAACAGTTTTTCCATAAAATACGATATTTATTAGTTGGTTCTATTTATAGAAAAGCGGAAGTTTAATCAAAGTGCGAGAGGTGCCGAAAAACGTAAACAAACTGGACTTACAGAAAGAGTAAAATGTAGATTAATACTTTATGGAAATAAATTATATTTAGGTAGATTTAGAAGCCATACTTTGCTTAAGTATTCTCTGCATCATGTTCAAACGCCCCGTTCAATTTAATTTAGTTGTCATGACTCTGGTTGTAAAATAAATCGCGATTAAGCTAACGACAGTAACGGAAGTAAAGCAATCATATGTTTAAAGTCGTCTGCCTCTCACAGCAACGAATCATTCCTTCATCTTTGAAAGCAATTAAAAAATAAATAGTATTTTGTTGTTCCCATTTGGAACCATGAAAAAGTCCCTTGGCAAAAAAAATAAAGAAAATAAAGGGGAAAAGGGGGTCCTTGAACTTCCTGTGTATCTTTATGTCAATATGGCCTCTGACAATGATCAGACTATTTACGAAATATTTGCTGACACTGACAGTGAAAATGAATCAGATTTTGAAGGGTTTGGCCCCGATGATATAAATTCCGAGGAGAATGATGAAAATCCAAGGACACACTTATTTGACTTGGAAAAATGGGGTGTAGGCAACAGACAGGAACAAACATCATCATTCACCTTTTCTGAGGTTCCAGGAAGAAATGTTGAGCTGAATGGAAATGCATCAGCTTCTAATTACATGAACATATTCATTAAAGAGAATGATTATGAGAAAATTGCTAACAAGACCAATCGTTATGCAGAACAATATTTGGCAAATAATCAAAATCTGAAAACACATTCAAGATTTAGAAAATGGCAAAACACATGCGCAACAGAAATCAAACGTTTCATTGCTATTATTCTGGCAATGGGTTTAATATCACAAGCGGATGTAAATGAGTACTGGAGCACTGATCCTGTAACTTCAACTCCGTTCTTTCCAGCAACCATGTCAAGAGACCGTTTTCTTTTGCTTACATCATTCTTCCATCTTGCAAATAATAATAACTTAATTCCCCGACAACAGCCTGGACATGACCCGCTTTTTAAATTAGGACCTATCTTTAAGCTTGAATTCTGCCTACACCACACATCGAAACCTTTCACTAGACGATGGAATGATTCCTAGGAGAGGAAACTTGTCGTTCCGTGTTTACAGTCCGGACAAACCAAATACGGAATTAAAGCGTACATGATATCCGATGCCTCCAATGGTTATGTTTCGAATTTCAAACTTTACACTGGCAAATCCCCTATAGGTCCCAGTTTTAATGGTGCAAAATATGATTTGGTAATGGACATGATGAGAGGTTTCTATGACAAGGGCTATAGTCTTTATTGTGACAATTATTATACTTCTCCGCAACTCTTTTGGGATTTATTTCAACTTGGAACATATGCAACTGGAACTGTTCGTCAAAATCGTAGGGGAATACCTCAAGCAACACTTTGCATTGAACCTTGCTTTAAAATTTTTCATAGTTATCAAGAATATGCACTGGCATACATGAGGTGGAAAGCATCTAATGCAACACAAGATGAGGAATAAACTTCATGTTGTTATAAAAATTTTAATGTTTGAATTGTTTTCTTCGAAAGATGATTGATTTTGAAAATTTAAACATTTGCTTTTTGAAAATGTCTGTTATAATACCACATAAAGGTATCTATTCATGTTATTGTCTTGACTTTTTTGACATGCACTTTATGGGGTAACAACAACAGGGTATTTTTCACAATTCCATACTGTTACTTTTTTCTATTTGATGACGTTGACAGGCCTTTGTTCAAGTTCCTCTGAAAATTGCTCATCTGGAGTATTTGTACAAGTAGATCTTTGATAGTGGAACAGTTGGGGAATATTATTTTATCATTGTCTATCTGTTCATATGTCCTCATACTCATTGGAGCAACTCACAAGTGTCTTGCAGACACACAGCTTGATGGAAAAAGAAGATACTTTTCAATTTTTGTTTGAATTATGCCAGAGCATTATATTCGTGATATTTATGACTTCATTTTTTAGAATCATGTGTGTAAATTATGATGGGAGGACATACAGAGCAATAAACATATATGTATGCATTCAAACTATAAATTTTGATGGACTGTTTTTAATTTAGGCAACTTATGTCTCAAATACAAATTTGTTCTCTTTTTATTATTCTGTAACAAACATGTCTTAAATTAAAGAAAATGTATCATTCGACCACTCCAAATTGAAGTCTAGTTCTTTAGATTTTTTAACTTCAAAAATTGAGCCAAGAAGCAAACTTTTATCTTTATTTATTAAGACAGAGAAGTTAAAATATGTAATGATCTAAATTAAAAAAAATATTCAAGAAAAGTATCAAGACATAGAATATAGTAAAATAACATTCATCCTTTCAAAGTTTTTCTTTTGTGAGTTAACAGCCTGAAGAACAAGAAATTGATTTGGTGTGACCTTATCCAGCTATACCCTCTTACAGTACATGCAGTAAAATAAGTGGAATCCAACTTTGCAAAATTTTTCTTTCCATGGTCACCATTTAAAAAGTGAGAACTGTCAGGAAAGAAAAGTATAATCCTAAGACATTTGGCAACATTGAAAAAAAGATACAAAAACATCACATAAATGCTAGTATGGCACAGAAGAGAAAAAAAGGAAACAAAAACACAGATTAACAAATCAGACTTGAATTAAATCCATCAGGTGCATAATCGAGTAAAAACCAGTTAAAAAAGACTGCAATACATTTCTGTAGTTAGAAATAAAATTTCGGAGCATTATTTAGTTCCTTGATTGAAAAAAAAATTTCTGAGCATTATTTAGTTCCTTGATGCTTTCAATTCCATGCAAATCAGTTGTATGCAAATTGCACAATATTCCAGTCAATTTTCTATTTACAGTTGAAATTTAATTTTTTTTCTCTTATTTTTTGCCATTTCCATAGAAACAGTTACCATTTAGAAAATTCAGAAGCCTAAAAATCAATTTTACACATGTTCTAGAACAATTCTGTAAAGTTTCATCAAAACCTGAACATTTTTCTTTTTTTTTTTTAATTTTGTGGTTTCCATGGCAACAGTGGCCATTTTGATATTTTCGGAAATCTCTTTTAATGAGGATATATTCCACTGCTAAGGTAAATAACAATTATATAATAGGTGTGAGAATTCAGGCTAACAAATTCATCATTAAAAAAAAGACAAAAAAATGCCTTTAAATATTGGACAAAAAAACCTGTTTCCATGGCAACTGTGATATATTTTTCATCAAGGGTAATGAAAATCAAAGCTTACTCAAAGAAGACCATTGCCTCTCAATATTGGAGTAATTCTAATGGACTATTTACTACAGAGAAAAGCAAAAAATATGACAATGTTTGTTATATTTCTTTAAAAAAATAATTTTGTGGTTTCCATGGCAACAGTGGCCATATTGATATTTTCGGACATCTATTTTTATGAAGATACATTCCATTGCTCAGGTAAATAACATTTATATAATAGGTGTCTGAAAATTCAGTCTAACAAGTTCATCATTAAAAAAAAAAGAGAAAAAATGCCATAAAATATTGGACAAAAATCCTGTTGCCATGGCAACTGTGATATTTTTTTACATCAAGTGTAATGAAAATCAAAGCTTACTCAAAGGAGACCATTGCCTCTCATTATTGGAGTAATATCTAATGGATTATTTACTACAGAGACAAACAAAAAAATATGACATATTTTGTTATATTTCTTTAAAATAATTTTGTGGTTTCCATGGCAACGGTGGCCATGTTGATATTTTCGGACATCTATTTTTATGAGGATATATTCCATTGCTCAGGTAAATAACATTTATATAATAGGTGTCTGAAAATTCAGTCTAACAAGTTCATCATTAAAAGAAAAGAGAAAAAATGCCATAAAATATTGGACAAAAATCCTGTTGCCATGGCAACTGTGATACTTTTTTACATCAAGTGTAATGAAAATCAAAGCTTACTCAAAGCAGACCATTGCCTCTCAATATTGGAGTAATATATAATAGATTATTCACTACAGAGACAAACAAAAAAATATGACAATTTTTGTTTTATTTCTTTAAAATAATTTTGTGGTTTCCATGGCAACAGTGGCCATGTTGATATTTTCGGACATCTATTTTTATGAGGATATATTCCATTGCTCATGTAAATAACATTTATATAATAGGTGTCTGAAAATTCAGTCTAACAAGTTCATCATTAAAAAAAAGAAAAAATGCCATAAAATATTGGACAAAAATCCTGTTGCCATGGCAACTGTGATATTTTTTACATCAAATGTAATGAAAATCAAAGCTTACTCAAAGGAGACCATTGCCTCTCAATATTGGAGTAATATCTAATGGATTATTCACTACAGAGACACACAAAAAAATATGACAATTTTTGTTATATTTCTGTAAAACAATTCAGCATACAGGTAATATATATGGTAAACAATTCAGCATGGTAAGGGTTAAAATAGAACATTCCAAAGTTAAAAATCCCATCAAAATCTAATGAAAAATAAAGACTTCACATATTTCTAATAATTGCAATTTTGACCATAGCTCGGAAACGGTAAGAGCTACATCAAATCTGTTGTCATACTGCTGAAAGCTTACATTGAGAGGCATCCATAGAAAAAAATCCCATCAAAATCTGATGTAAAATAAAGATTTTACACATTTCTAAAAATTGCAATTTTGGCCCCTTTGGACCCTAATAGCTCGGAAACGGTAAGAGCTATAATAAATCTGTCGACATACTACTGAAATCTACAATGAGAGGAATCTAAAGAAAAAAAAAATCCCATTGAAATTCGATGAAAAAGAAAAATTTTAGGTAAAATCCACATGTTTGCAATTATTGCCCCATTGGGCCCCCCATAGCTTGGAAAAGGAACAAATTATCAAAAATCTAATGGTGCAGCTCTATGTTAATTTTTCATAAGGAATCAACTACAAAAAACTGCATCAAAATCGGACTAAAAATAAAAAAAAAAATTTGAAGTTGGCCACTTTTGGGCCCCATTATCTCGCTAATGGTACATGCAACATAAAATCCGTTGGTGCTGCTGATTGGAAATTTCCCAAGGCAGACGCTGAAATAAACCCCATCAAAATCCGATAATTCATAAGCATTCTACAGTCAAATATGTTAAAACATCAAATCTAACCCTTTTTGGCCCCTTTTTCAAAAACAGGTGGGGCCACAATGACCAAAACTAGGCCAAGCCTTTCTTTTGTGCCAAGGAACATTGTTTTGAATTTTCATAAGGATTGGTCAACTGAAACTAAAGTTATTGACCAAAAATAAAAGTGTCTACAGACAATGACGACGACAGCAACATACCATTATACGACAGCAAAAATTTTTGCGGTCGTATAAAAAGTTATTTCATTCATTGACTGCTATAACTTTGATTTGTGATCACAAACAGTGGTGTGTTCCTTTTCATTATTGCAATCCTGATTGCAGGTTTTGATCCTTGTTCACAAATTTGTGATTACTTAGATCCTTGGTCAGACTGTGTGGTACTTGATCATTGGAATAACTTGATATCAATAGATTTGTATAGACCTTTTGGTACTTTTACTTCCAAGTATTGAAAAATTATGCCAAGAGTCAAAGTTAATAGTTAATCTATTCTGATATTAAAATACATGTATTCCATTAAAACTAATAAGGCAAATCTATTATCACAGAGATCACTGCATGAACATCACAATTTTAAGGCAAGTAGAGAAGCAATTAGATTTTTTCTGGAAGTGATATTGACACACCTAAATTCATGACACACTTAATACTTAAACTGTGCTAAGTCAGCCTTTGAAAAGTAAATTTTGTATGGCAAAGTAAATATTTTGCTGTGGGAGACCATTAACATTTTTCAAATCAAATTTTGAAATAGGAGGTGCACATCTACATTATGTCACAAAGACTGTATAAAAATTTCAAGAAAATCTAGGTTCAGGAGGAGTAGTTCTTGAGACATAAATATTCACTTGTAAAGAATGGGTAAGTCAATATCTTGCTATGGGAAACCATAAAAATCTACCAAATTCTGAAATAAGAAGAGCACATCTACATTATATCATAAAGACTGCATAAAATTTCAAGGAAATCTATTGGATGGTTCAGGAGGAGTAGCAGATAAGAGATGTGAACCCTCAGGCGTAAAGGACAGAGGGACAGATATACCCCCATAACTATTTTTATGAATGAATCTAGCTAGGGTTAGGCATGTGAACATATTGTAAGGTCGATGCCACACAATTATTTAAAGCAAAATTTACTGAAATTTTCTTAATTTCTATCTTCAGAACTCTGCACATGTGATTGTTGATAGCCCTCTCAGTGCTCCCACTTGTCAATTACATCAGTGTCTTTGTCCTAATTTGATATTTTCCCCAAAAGAATATTGGAAAGGACTTCTTGAAGCAAACAGTTCCTTCATAACTATTCCTTAAATAAAAAAATAAAATTTTGATTAATTTATATATATATATTCTCAATATTTTCTATGATGTATTAATGCATTTAAGACAACTTCCATGGATTTATGTTGCTAATGTCACTTTGTCCGTCAATTTTTTCACACTTGAATTTCTAATAAAAATAAAGTGTAAATCCAAGTGCATTTGAGATATGTCACACCAATCACACAGAATGTTTCTTTAATAATCAATGTAAATCATGAAAGCAAAAAACAAAAATGTCTGTCTAAATTGACAGAATTTTTGATGGACACAACTCACTTCTACAAATATTCCCTCAATTCATCATTGAATAAAGCACAAATGATTAATTGATTGTACCCTATTGAAGTATATCTTGTTTAAGTAGGTCAAAGGCTTATGTATACTCATCAAAAAAACTTTGTGGACAGTGGGAATATTTTGAAAAGATGAAAAAACTTGTAATGGAGTGAATGCAAAAAGTTGTCTGTCAAGTTTTGTGACGTTAGCAACAGATCCATATTGTTATTGGAATTCAATTTTAGATCACATATCTTCAAAAAGTATAATGGCAAAACTATCTTATTTGATTGAGGAGCAGAAATTTTTGATGAAAAAAATCTATCAAAAATTGGCTTAAAATGTTGCAAATGTCATTTCCGTCAAAATGGTTCGGTGACAATATACACATTGGGGGTCTAGACTAGGATCGGTCGGCCAACCGGAACACAACTATTTTTTTTAGGCCTTAGGAAGGACGAAGAAAAAATGAATCAAATGCTGTCTCAAACATTTTCACATTAGCAACAAAAAAGATTGAAACATGTGTCCATATTTTCATTGCTTTTATCAACTTTTATAAAATAAAACATGATTTTGATAACAGGGATGTCAATTTATGACAATTGGTCACACATTTTACCATTTGTAACCATGTTTTATATGTTTTCTTGGCTTTGGTGTTTCTATTGTCACAATGTTAAAGTTTTTGTTAAAGTTTCGAATTTGCACTCGGTGACCTTTGTCTTAGACCTGACCCAAATTTTTTTGGTGGATTTATATCTAGCTATGTTAGATCTATTCACATATAGAATACCAAGTCTAACGAGCTATAGCAAAATCTAGATTTTGACCTTTTGACCTCTGTGACCTTGACCTTTGACCTGACCTTAATTAAATACATTTGCATAATGGTGTTCAGCTTCACATTATCAATACACATACCAAATATGAAGTTCCTATCACATCTGGTTTAAAAATTTTATAATACAGGTTAAAGTTGCAGACAGACATACAGACAGGGCAAAGCAATATACCCCTTAAGATCAGGGGGCATAGAAATGTGAGCAGCCATGAATTGTGTTTTAAATAATATATATACCTGTACTTTTCCAATGCTTATCCACTGGTTCAACTATTTCTTAAGAATTCTAAAAATATCCAAGATGATTCTTCACTTGCTTCTACATCTTACTTCTTTGACATGACAAAGGAATAATGTCTGAAATGAAACCTTACTTTTATTATGGTTGTCCGATGGAACACCTGTTTTGCCTGAACTACAGAAGTGGAGCTCTGAAATTTGTAAAATTTAAAGCATCAAGTGCATGATTAGCCCACATTCTTAATTTTCAGCTTTATACACTTTTTCCTTTATGTTGTTGGGTAAAGAAAAAAAAATTTAAATCCAGAACAAGGGTTATTTGTACATTTGTAGCCATAATTATCCCGCCGCTCCAGTAAATTTAAACCCACATATAAATTGTGGAAAATCTAAAAATTAAGAAGGCGCATAACTCCTACAATAAAGGGCTATGGAACCACATTTTTTTTAATTCTTAGTTTTCAGAATTATGTCTTGTATGAAGAAATGGCTAAATATCTGACTGTAATCAAGATTTTCAAATATTGTTAGTCTTGGACATTTTCAGGAAATTTACCAAAGTTCGAACCAGAATATATTCATAAACTTATTGTATATGTATATACTATATGCAATAATTCTACATCAAAATTAAAGTCCTTATTCTCAATTTAGTATCAACATTGTTAATATATTGACCTAAACAGAAAATTTAGCCAAAATTCATTGAAGCGGAAAATACAGGTCAAGGTGACATGATTCTTGTATGGATGTTGGTTACTACTAAAGATTTAACCACTTACCAATAATCATAAGTGTATGGCATGAAGGTGCTGAGATATGATGCAAACAAAAAAATTTCAACTAATGGAAAAATACAGAAAAATTGGAATTATTTTTGTCAAAAAATTAACTTGAGATACAATAAAATTATAAGTAAGTTGTACTGAATATTGTGTCAAAATTTCATTGATATTGAATATGATTTGAGAAAGTTATTATCATTGAAGTTCAAAAAAAGTTTGACATTTGGGGTTAACCAAATGTTAGTGACGCCGACACCGATGCCAACGACGACGGAATCTATGGTCGCTATGTCTCGCCTTTGCATTTGTCGCAGGCAAGACAAAAATAGATTGTCTCCTGAAGAATTGAGGACAGGGGATCTCCATATTTATTTGCTTGCACATACTGTATAATTATTCATGTGTTAATGTTGATTTGTCATTTATTTTTGTTTTTCACAAACTTTTATATAGTTTAAGATAATAAAATTTGAAACTGAATTTAATATAAAAATCATGTATTTGGTTGCAATTTTATTTCCTTTAGTTATTCAGAAAATGCATTTTACAAGTTTTCAATATATATTAATCTTATGTAAACCCCCAAAGACAGAGGGTTGTCATATTTTCATATTTTTTACTCATTAAACTTTCCTGTTAATTGCAAAATTTTCTCTGAAAAATAGACTTTGCAATTAAGAGGGAACCACTGTGTTATCCATATACATTTTGTACCTTTCATTCTGACACATCATTACGAATCCTTTCCAGAACATGAAACTTTTATAGAAATTTAAGTGGGTTGGGGGACTAAGCGAAATCCACTAGAATTTTCCAGTAATTTGCAGAATTAAACTTCAAACATTGAACTTTCAAAAAATAAAATAAAAATTGGGGGATCACGGACCATATACAAAAATAAGCTCACAATCTTTCATCGAAAATACGGAATTTTTAGTTGAAATGTTAAGGAAAATTATCATTTTTTAAAAATTGTTCAAGTTAAATCTATGAAAATTTTTGTTAATCTTATATACTGCTAGCCCCTGTATTGAACTTTCCAAAAACAAAAAGAAACATAGGTAATCAACGATTACAAAGTTCGCCTCGTTATGGCATATGGACACAGAAACCCAAGTTGGCCAGGGTGCTCATTTACCATCCCTTTTGCATGTATACAAAGGCTAGATGATCTTACCATGTACAGTAACCGAGACCTGAATTCGGACATAAACAAAAAGGTGATTTAATTTTGCCTGGATGCTGACCTACAAATGTACCCCCAAAGATGCATGCACATGCAATTGCGGTTAGATGATCCTACCATGTACAGTAACTTAGACCTGAACTCAGACGTAAACCTGAATGTAAGTCAATCATGCGGAAAATATAGTTCATACTGACCTAATTTTGCCTGGATGCTGACCTACCGCCAAAGATGCATGCACATGCAAGTTTAGATAATTGTACCATGTACAGTCACTTAGATCTGAACTCGGACGTAACTTCAATGTAAGTCGATCATGTGGAAAATATAGGTCAAAGTGACCTACCCCCAAAGATGCATGCACATGCAAGGTTTGATGATCGTATCATGTACAGTTACTTAGATCTGAACTCGGACGTAAACTTGAATATAAGTCGATCATGAGGAAAATATAGGTCAAAGTGACCTAATTTTGCCTGGATGCTGACCTACCCCCAAAGATGCATGCACATGCAAGGTTAGATGACCGTACCATGTAGAGTTACTTAGATCTGAACTCGGACTATCATGCGGAAAATATAGGTCAAAATGACCTAATTTTGCATGGATGCTGACCTACCACCAAAGATGCATGCACATGCAAAGTTAGATGATCGTACCATGTACAGGTACTTAGATCTGAACTCGGACATAAACTTGAATGTACAGTACAGAAAGAGATGTACCATAACAAATCACTTGGAAAGACATAACTTTTAATCCTTTAGACATAAAATCAGACATACTATCACTGTGATGGACCTAAAAAGTCATAAAACAGAGTGGGGAGGATTAAAATTTATTACCAATTTTATCTGTAATTTCTTCGAAGTTTACCTGTTAATTAGATTTTTTACCTGTAAAACAGGAAATGTCCTGACAAAACTGTGGGTTTATTGCCCCAATAACAAATTTTCATGGCAAAAATTAATCCCCATCACTTTCCAAGACATTCCCACTATCACAATGATTAGTTATGGTATGTCTCTTTCTGTACTGTAAGTCACTCATGCGGAAAATATAGGTCAAAGTGATCTAATTTTGCCTGGAAGCTGACCTACCCCCAAAGATGCATGCACATGCAAAGTTAGATGATGGTACCATGTACAGGTACTTAGATCTGAACTCGGACGTAAACTTGAATGTAAGTCAGTCATGCAGAAAATATAGGTCAAAGTGACCTAATTTTGCCTGGATGCTGACCAACCCCCAAAGATGCATGCACATGCAAGGTTAGATGAACCTAACATGTACAGTTACTAAGATATCAACTTGGACCTAAAATTAAATGAAAGCCAGTCAAGCGGAAAAATATAGGTCAAACAGACCTTATTTTCTTGGAGGCTGTGAGATAGCCCAAGATGCATATGTACACAAAGTTTGATGACCCTACCCTTCATAGTTACCAAGATATATATCTAAATGCTGGCGCGGGCGCCAGGGTACTCTAATAGTCCTCCTCAACTTCGTTGAGGCGAACTAAAACTGGGTGTCACGGACCTTATTATTCAATTATTTCACAAAAATCAAATTTTTCATAGTGATATCTTTGTAAAATATTTTTTGAAATTACCTCCCTTGTTTAAATTTTCATTTCAAAGAATTTTTCAGTATAAATACTATTCCGAATTTTTTGTCTACAATGAATGCTAGACTTGGAGAAATGGGCCAGTTATTTGAGTTTTATAAAGTAAAACATTTTAAAGATTTGTCCAAAATTTAAAATATTTCTGTAATGAAATATACCTATCAAAGCATTAAATACGAAAACAAAATGGCAGAATACCACGAAAAAAATAGTAAAAAAATTTTGCATCTCTCTTAGCAGTGTTCAAACCATTTTAGGTTTTACGTTACAGCAATGAACATCCCCTAAAAAATCTAAATAGATAGACATAATTGTTGTTGGTGACACAAAAAAA
>MJUU01031784.1:23287-42292 GCA_002080025.1 Modiolus philippinarum | reverse complement strand
CAACCGACTCTCATTCCCTTCACTAAATATTGATAACCTACAAAATGTACATGTATACCAAAATGTAAGAAGAATTTTCCAGAATTGAACAGCTGTAGTCCTGTAGTCCCACACTAGTAAATTTAAGGAAAGACTACTAGAATTTCTAACTATGGTAGTCCTTTGAGTCAGCAAAATTTGAAATTTCTCATACCTATAGGGAAACAGAATAAATAGATAAAAGAGAGGAATGGGTACTTATAAACCGGATTAATCCTAACGCTAGATTTTGCTAGTGCTCGTACTAAGATTGGATGTTTTCTATTATCTTTTGCAATCTAGTAGTCCTTTTGTCTAGCTGAGAATTAATAGCATTAATTTTCTTCACTTATCTATAATATGAGGAAACAATAAAATTCTGCACAATTAAAGCCGAGAATTGTTTTGGTTTTTTACCTGAATGTTCAGGGCCATCTGATTTTCAAATGAATTGTCCCAAATCTATATCTTAAATGGTGAGGTTTCCTAAGGGGTCTATGGGCAGGTATGTGTGGGGATGAAAATTTTAAGAATTTAAATTCTGCATGTGACAGGGTGGATAGCATTTTCTGAAAGATGTTTTTTTTTCTGTCATTGTGAAGTTGAAAATTTCATGAGACGGTGGAAGGTGTTTTCTGAGCACAGGCACTTGAAAAAGAGAGGGAGGGACTGACATTTTTTATGAAACAAGTGCCTGTGTTTCTGAGTGGTTGTTTTTCTGTTAGCCGCGGAACCGTAGCTCTATAGGTACTTTTATTATTTTCTGATTTGGCGGACCATGGTCCGCAGCTATCAAAAAATCAGCACAAGGACCATAAGAGCTACGGTTCCACAGTCATTTTATGGTCATCTGGGACACAGGCACTTGTCTCTCAGAAAAAAATTCCCCTATACCCGCCCCCGGGCTATACCCTTACATGTACAGATATAAGCCTGGGTATAGGGGAATTTTTTTCTGAGAGATAAGTGCCTGTGACACATGCACTTGTTTCCCTCTAGAGGGACTGACATTTCTTTATGAAACAGGAAGAGGGGGATGGTGCCTGCGGCCTGTGATCCGGGAACACGGTCGTGACATGTATTTGGTCATAAGTGAATATGCATTGCCACCATTGAAAACTGTATCATTGGTAAACATTCAACACATTCTGTTACACTTGAAAAATTACCAATCATTATGAAGTTTCAATCAATTTAGATACAAGGACTCCTGATCGACTGGCAGCTGTTGCGTCTTCATCTTTGATGACGTCATTTGTTGTCGTCTCTTCGGAGTTACTCGGATTAAATTTCCGAAAAACGCGGGAAATCGCGAACTGTCATTCCACCAAATGACAAATTTGGCCAAATTTATTAGTAATGAAATACAAGGCATAAATATTAAGATGTAGAAGCAGTTGACTATAAATTTTTACAACAAGTCATTTCCTAATACATCAGATCATGTGACAGTCATGGGACATAAGTATTTGTGATTGTCAAATTTTACCGTGCATTTCATGTAAAAACGGCCTTTATTCGTTATTGAAATAATTTTATTTGCTAATTTTTTGCTCGATTTTCACCAAGTTTATACACAGTTTCTTCCTGTAATTTTTGGTGTTGTAGTTTTGATTTTTTTAAAGACAAATATAAAATTTCGACGTCAAAATTTACTGTATAACTTTTGCAATTTGCGAAGTAAAATATTTTACTGTGTATTCAAATCACGACAATAATACTGAAAATTAAAGTACCCAAAATTATATGAAAATCATTGAATGAATTAACTGATTGTCGAGCTATAGCTACAGCTACAGATGTTTCAATGGGGACAGCATATTTATATGAAATGCTTAGGAAAATTTCAAAATCGCGAATACTTATGTCCCATGACTGTACTTTACTGGTTATGACAGTCAGTTTTTATCGGTAATCTTGAAGTCCGGTCTCGGGGGTGGGGGTCGGACTGGTTATGCCAGTCAATTTTTATTGGTAATTTTGACTTCCGGTCTCGGGTAGGGGAGGGGGGCACGCCATAAGTGCTTAAGTAGGGGTGAACTGGCTGCTGGCACATCAGAACCCCAATCCTATCATATATTTTGAATCTCAAAAATGTATACCTTATCATTTATTTATTTGTTTTTGCAGAAAAATAGACCTAATCATATATAAGTATAGCTTGTCATATATTGGGATGAAAACAGTATATTCCGTATCTTTAATCAAAAAGTAGTGAATTACAAGCGGTTTGATGCCTTTTCAAATCCTAATTAGACATTTTGACCTTATCACATAATCTCATTTGATATTTCCTACCCTTATCACATATTTTTTTCCACAACTTGATACCCTTATCATCATGTATCATATAATAGGAAGCAAGAAAAAGGTACCTATTCCACTGAGCGGCCTCATCCCTATAACATAATATATTGGAAGTGCCCCCTCACCCGAGACTCCGGTACATGGTGATTGTTTTTTTTAGCTTAACTGACCCGAAGGGTCATTGTGAGATATTACCATCACTTGGCGTCCGTCTTTTTTTTTAGCTTAACTGACCCGAAGGGTCATTGTGAGATATAACCATCACTTGGCGTCCGTCCATCCGTCTGTCCGTCGTCTGTTAACTTTCCAAATTTCCATATTTTCCTCTGAAACCACTGAAGCAAATTCAACCAAACTTTACAGGAATGATGTGCTAAAGATCCGTTACTAAAATTGCTCATTTTGTTCCGATCCGATAAAAAAACATGGCGGCCAGACCGAACTTAGGTTTAACATTGAATCTTCTCGAAAATTAAATTTTCTGGATGTAAATATCGAAACTTTACTCTTTGGTGATGATGCTTTAACTAATGACATTAATGAAATTGTTTTCAAATCTGTTCAACTGTACATAAAACAAATAAAACGGTTTTAATGATCACAAATAAGTAAAATGACAATAATTTCCTTTTTTTCTTTTTTCTCTCTTCTCATTCTATCTCTTTTTGAATCTCTTTCTTTTCTTCTGAATGAAGTGTGATTGAACTATTATATAATGAAACTTCACATTTGATGTCTTTGTATTTCATTTATGTTGTTCTTTTATAATTGTACTGTGAATCATTATTTAATTATGTTGCTGATGCATGTAAATTGTATTTATATATATTTTATGGAGAGGACCTTTGTAAGTTGGTATAACTTATGTCCAATCCAATTGTTAAATTTAGCAATAAAATAGGTTTAATCTAATCTAATCCATTAATCTAACATTGAAACCTGTGGGAAAAATAGCAGTGAACATACCTTTTTGGAAATACCATTCATCTCTCTATGTCAGCCACGATACAGCCTCTTGAGAGCCTTTTGTTTATTGATTTTCTGTGAAGTGTAATAACACTTTTTTCAATATATGTAAAATGTCCACCAACCTTCAGGTACGCATTTTAGATATACAGGCCTGATATATTTATGGAGAACGGTAACGTATCTGATTTTGCTAGAATGCGAATTTTGGTAGATTTCCCGCCTTTTTGCAGATCGGACGTTTCTCTAGTCTCTTCAAATTTTGATGTGTTAAAACTGATTTGGACGCTAAATTTTATAGTTTTTTTGAGATTCATGGATTTTGAAATTATTGGACTTTAACACGGGATTATGCATTTTTTGGATCTGTTTGGATTTAATTATTGTTTTCAAAGACGTCTATCATCACGAAGATAGGAAACATGGGGTACCATCAGTAAATGTTTCTACATTTGCAGACCTCTCAGGTTTTCCTGATGTCTGTTGTTCTAACTGTTCCTTTGATGGTACAGTGATTTCTTTCCGTGATCCATTTTAGTGTGAAAGACTTTCGGCTTTCCTTCTCCTTTTATACGGCTAGTGTCGAGCAAGATGTCGGTAAGGATAGTTGGGTTGTCCCTCACACTGCCTCAGTATTTTTGTCTTTGTGTCTGTGCCTTCATTATTGGTTTATATATATTTCTCTTGTAACGGGTGCAATGGGTGATGACGGGGGAGGGAAGGTCTTGCCAATGAGGAGGATTTCAACGGTGGATTAGACGCACCAGATTAGGAAGCTTGGTTAGGTGAACACACAGAAATCGGTACCGATCCGCTTGGGTCAGCGTTACGGAATGCTACAACACCTCTTTCCGTCTTTATATGACAGGTTTATAATGTATATTAGTTCTACGTAACTTCAAGTATAAAAAGCTAAACTCAAGTATTTTTGTATTTTGAAATGGCATAAAAGACATTAAGATAACAGCGGCGACCCACAAATATCAAATTTCAAACAAAATGTCCAGAATCTGTAACACAACAACAAAAGGTAATATGGGACTAATATAACAGTCCCTGAGGTAACGTATCTGATCAGCAAATGTAAGACTTTCAGTGTCTACTCTAACCTGATGCACTCTTAAAGCCAAGAATTTAATTTCAATGGTCTTTCTTCACAATTCCTTCAATTTAAACAATATGTAAACATTGTAGTTGATTAACGCTGATAAATACTGCAAAGTAATCCCGCATCAGAAATCGGGGAGGGGGCAATCTGTATTATTTTTTTTGCTATCGGACTAGAGCGAAAATGCATTTGTTATGCCTAAGTAATTAGAATGACATCTCGTTCCGTCATATTAGTTATTCTTCATTCTGTTGCAACTTTTAGATAAACGGATGGAAATGCTAATAACGTATCTGATGGTAACGTATCTGATGACATTTTTTTTCATATTCCTTGACTAAATTTTTGTTTTGAGTTGAAATTTTACCTGTCAAGAAATTGTTCTGAAGCAAATTTAAAATTTTACATCTAAAACAGATGGTATTTGCTACAATATTTGTTGTGGATTTGAATTATGTGTGAAATGTATCTGATGAAAATTAACGTTACCTTACGTTATGATGGAATCTTTTATTATGATAGATTTTCTTATCTTCATTTACCAGTTTACTGTTCTCGTTTTAAGCAAGAGCACTAAAATCNGTTACCATACGTTATCATGGAATCTTTTATTTTGATAGATTTTCTTATCTTCATTTGCCAGTTTACTGTTCTCGTTTTAACCAAGAGCACTAAAAACCATATAAAAAAACCTTCAGCCAGAACCGATAATTGACCAGTTGGGACAATTGTCTGTAAATTGGTAACGTATTTTACCTGGATATCAGGACAAGTACATATTAATATTTTTTCTGACATGTTAGAATATTGAACATGGCAAACTATACCTTTTCCAATCTGATCACCTGATGTGCTGAAAGAAATCATCAAGATGATGCCACTGTTCATGCTATCACGTTTTATCATAGGCACCCACAATAATAACATAAATATCACACGAAAAAATGTCTGTAATCATATATTTTTAGATGTGCTAAACCATATGTTTATAAGCATATGTGTCTCATATGCCTGTAAAAATGTTTCTCGTGCATTTGTAATCCTTGTTTGTAAACATATGTTTCTCATATGTTTTTCCAAAACATATTAAAAACATGTGAAAATCAGATGTTTAACATATGTTAGAAAAGACATGAAATACATATGAAAATCATATGAAATACATATGTTCATGATCATATGAATTTCATATATTTCAAAACATATGAAAACATATGTTGCTATACATATGTTTTTCATATGTCCGGCCCAAACATATGAAAAATTTATGAAAATCATATGTTTTGAAAACACATGAAAAACATATGTTGCAATTTTTCCTGTGTACATGAAAATTTATTCAGCATCAATTTTAATGATTTTTAAACAAATCTATGAATTATAAAAAAAAATTGAAGTATAAATTCAGTCTTTTTGAAAAATTACTCTGGCTTTGGCATCACACCATGATTTTGAGGGACTTTAAAGTCGTTTATTCCAGGGTTTATCATAATGCGCATCAATTTTTCACAATTGTCTGAAGAAAGTCTGTTTCGTAGAGCAGTTGTCACTCTATTTTGAGAGCTAAATGCCCTCTCACAGTCAGCTGTATGAACGGGATGAGTTAATGCAAAGACTGCTAGAGAAATAAGATTTGGAAACTGTTCTTTATGATATTCCATGATTAGTTTCCATAAACCAGTCATTGACTGTCTAGGGTATTACAACTTGTTTCAAAGACTGCAATTCTTGCTGCAAAAGATTTAAAGAACACAGTTGTCAGCTATATTTTATTAAATATCCCTGCTGGTGATATTACAATTGTCAATACATAATTTTTACCATGAATCAACATACCAATACAACGGGACTATCTTCAGTACATCCAGAGTTTATTAGAATCGACCAATCAAATTCAACCTAACACCAGATTTAAAGTTTGACAGGTGCAATATTTGGAACAGATCATGCTTACCCTTACAGAGTACCTGATGATACTCTTATTTTTATGGGTTTGTTTCACACTGTTAGTGCTATATTTTTGTGATGTTTCCCCAATGTTTTGTGTAATCCTTATTATTGGTCTCTTTGGACTGTCGCTTTGGTATTCATTTTGTTACTTTATTATGTTATACACAGAGTGGGTTATTTAAACAAACTTGTTGTATAGTCAACTGGGCTTAAAATCAAGGAATGCTGCATACATATACTGGTTTCATTCAATCATTGAATCTCAGTGATTAGTTGTTTTGTTAAA
Source organism: Modiolus philippinarum (assembly GCA_002080025.1). NCBI lineage: Eukaryota > Metazoa > Mollusca > Bivalvia > Mytilida > Modiolidae > Modiolus > Modiolus philippinarum. The sequence goes on along the minus strand of MJUU01031784.1, from coordinate 35,657 downwards.
ACATACATTAAATGTACCTTGAGTTCAATCCATCAAGTATAGGTTGTGACCTGATTGTCTGCTGAGTTTTAGTTTCCGGGTCAGTAAACTGATGTGCTTGTTGGCTACCATAGAAATTTGCCAAGACATTAATAGACTAATTCCCCCATTTCTCCAAATCATTACGAGAGAGAGAGAGGGCTGTTATTGGCCTCATTACAAACACTGACATACTAGTTAAAAGGTTGTTGTCTGGAAATCTGAAATGAACAAGAAATGTTGCATATAAGAACACAGACTTTAACTGGTCATAAGATTTTACACAAACTTAATGGATACTAATTCATGAAGAGACAATTACAAATGAGGTCAGAGATGCTGTAATTCATCTATCTTAGAATGTTTTATTTCTTTATTTCACATTAAAATATTGACACCAACTTTGTGCACGAGACCAAATGCAAGTTCTTCATCTTGGAGTCACAACGAGTCCTTCAACATTAAGAATGCATATTTTTATGTGGTTATTGGTCCTTGTTGAACAATGATCAATTACCACATAAAAATATGCTTTCTTCTTTTTTCAAAGTCAATTTCTTCCCATTTAATTTTGACTTACCTTAAAGATATATTCGTCAAAATAGCATTGATAAATTCTGTTTTCACAGTGTCAAATTGTGTTGGCTTTTTCAGTTTGGCGACTTGGTGAGATTTGTATTTTCCATTTACTAAGTCCTTCTTCAACTCCCGAATAAATGTAGGCTTCTCTAAAGGATTGTTACCATCACGAATATCAACAAGGCTTTTTGTACATTCATCAACAGAGACCTGAAATTTTAAAACAATTCAAGTTTCAGGAAATTGAAAATTTTACAAAATAATCCTATAGCATTTAGAAGAACATAAGTTCAGTTGTGCGTTTTTGACATCCATGTATTTAATTATCTGGATATATCATGAACACAATTGTATATTCCATTTTTCAGTTGTTTTAAAATATTTTCACCAGTTTCTATTTCAAACTTTTGGGATCAATTTCAGATTGAAGAACTATTCACCTTTTTAAAATAGAAACTTCAGGGATTACCCTGGTTTTATATGATGATGGGCTGAAAATGCACCCCTCAATGGAGGACAGTGATCACACAAGAAAAACTTGCAAAATTACCATTTGAGTTATGTTGAAGGCCTCATGGCGACTTCGAGATGAAGAACATGACAACAATAAAAACAATTTTTCCATTGCTTTCTTTTTCCCATATATTTGTAGAGACTTTGTCTGACAGTCTCATGTGCATTTTATCCCGTCATTGCATATATAAGTGTTAGCTACTGAGAAACAAAAGGCTCCCAAGAGCCTGTATCGGTCACCTGGGCCACGGCTGACATATGCAGTTAAAATAATCCCAGTGTTTAAGGGCATTATTTTCAAATTTGTTAACAGACATTGATGTTATATTATCGTAAGTTAAACTATATTCCACACTGGCAGCTATTTTGGATGGGGAAGCAGTTCTACTATCACATTTCTTGAAGGGGACCATTGAGGCTAATTTTGGTTCCAATTGACTAAATATTTTCAAAGGAGAACATCTTTAAATGCTTACTTATAAGCTTCCGATAGGTCTCAAGGTTAAACTATGTTCCCAACTGGGGCCTTCTTGAAGTGATGCAGACAAGCCAGGTAAATTTTTCAAACGAGAATAACTATTGTCCGTTGTGACCAAGTATGTTTTCATTATTGGCCAAGTAATTTCAGGAGATCTTTTAATGTTTTCCCAATTGGTCAAATGTTTAATCTGTTCCCCACTGGCAGCCATCTTGCATTACGCAAACACTTGAAAAACAACTCTTTTGCAGGGCGGCAAGCTAAAGACTGTCGCGGCCAAGTTTGGTTCCAATTGGCTGAGTTTCAGAGAGGATCTTCAAGTGTTTTCCCATAGGGTCCAATGTTAAAACTATGATCTCTGCTGGCGGCCATCTTGGATATAGTGCTGATCTGCAAAAAAAAAAAAAAAAAAAAAAAAAAAAAAAATTGCAGGGGACCATCTAAGGACTATTATGGCCAAGTTTGGTTTCATTTGGCCCAATAGTTTCAGAGGAGAAGAAATTTGAAAGTATTTTCCTAAGAGGATCCAATGTTAAAATTATGATCCCGCTGGCGTCCATCTTGGATATAGTGCGGATCTGAAAAACAACTCTTTTGCAGGGGACCATCTAAGGACTATTGTGGCCAATTTTGGTTTCAATTGGCCCAATAGTTTCAGAGAAGAACATTTTTGAAAGTATTTTCACATAGGGTCCAATGTTAAAACTAAGATCCCTGCTGGCGGCCATCTTGGATATAGTGCGGATCTGAAAAACAATTGTTTTGCAGTGGAAGATCTAAAGACTATTGTGGCCAAGTTTGGTTTTAATTGGCCCAGTAGTTTCAGAGGAGAAGATCTTAGAAAGTATTTTCCCATAGGGTCCCATGTTACAACTATGATTCCCGCTGGCGACCATCATTGATATAGCGCGGATCTCAAAAACAACTTTTTTGCAGGGGACCATCTAAGGACTATTGTGGCTAAATTTTGTTTCAATTGGATCAGTAGTTTCAGAGGAGAAGATCTTTGAAAGAATTTTAGCATAGAGTCCCATGTTAAGACTATGATCCCAGCTGGCAGCCATCTTGGATATAGCGCGGATCTGAAAAACAACTTTTTTGCAGGGAACCATCTGTGAACTATTGTGGCCAAGTTTGGTTTCAATTGGCCCAGTAGTTTCAGAGGAGAAAATCTTTGAAAATATTTTCCAATAGGGTCCAATGTTAAAACTATGATCAGCGCTGGCGCAATGTTGGATATAGCGCGGATCTGAAAAACATTTTTTTGCAGGGGACCATCTAATGACTATTGTGGCTTAGTTTGGTTTTAATTGGCCGTGTAGTTTCAGAGGAGATCTTTGAAATGGTCCAATGTTAAAACTATGATCCCCGCTGTCGGCCATCTTAGATTTCGCACGGATCTGAAAAACATTTTTTTTGCAGGGGACCATCTAAGGACTATTGTGGCCAAGTTTGGTTTCAATTGGCCCTGTAGTTTCAGAGAAGAAGGTCTTTGAATGGAAAGTTTACGCCGGACGGACGACGGATCGACGGACGAAAAGTGATTGCAAATGCTCACCCTGGCTATAGCCAGGTGAGCTAAAAACGTGTTAAAGTATCAGCAACGACGAAAAGGTGATGATGTTCCAAATGGTCAGACAGACCGACCCATGAAAGGGCAAGGGTAAAACACTACAGTATACTTCCCTCTTCTTCAGAGCAGGGATATATACCAGAAACTTGAAGGAAGCAGGTTAAGAATCAAGGTTATTATATAAATCAGTTTTTGTAGTGAAAATTAAAAGAAGCATGTCATACAAGTTAGATCAAGTATATGCAATAGGCTTATACACCAGTGATAGTCTACATTGAGTATATTTTTACCTGTGGTTTCTTGACTCTTTTAACTATATGACTGAAGAGAATTGAAAACAATGATTTGTGACCAAAATAATTATACTATCACATGTATTAAGGATGGTCACTCTTCATGTTCATAATATCAAGGTTTTGAAATTAATATATTTATTTATTAGAACATGGATCATACATCATTATAAGCACAAAATATTGATAGGTCAGTGTGCCTGTTCTTGCAATATAAGTGCCTGAAACTTCTCTGGATTTTTCATTTCTTTGCATTAAGGCAATCGTTCTTTGAAATATAATGAAGATATATGTAGAATTTCATCAAATTTTGTCAAAAGTTTATTCAAGGTGTATACAAACATATTTCGAAAAGAAAAAAGAAGGTCAGTATGCAAAATTTTCTAATGCTTCATGATGGATAAAATATGAGAATTCCGAAAATCAGAGACAATTTCAAAAACCTGAGGGTCAGTGTGCAAAATTTTCTAATGCATCATGATGGATAAAATATGAGAATTCAGAAAGTCAGAGACAATTTCAAAAACCTGAGGAGTGACCATCCTTAAGTAAAATGCTTTAATTTATTTTCTAGCAAATACCCTCATATAAAATTATTAATTTAATTAGGCCATTATTTTTTTTCTTAAGTTTTCACTCCCGACCGACCCTAAAGTTTGTCAAATTTGAAAGTAAAACAAAATTAAAAATTTCTTTATTTTTTATTCCCTCAGTCTGTATTTTTATACAGAAAAAAGAAATTTATGCATAACTGATTTAAAAACTAAGTTTATTCTGCTTTAAATATTTTTGTCTTAATTGAAGTTTTTGATTTATTTCCAACATAATAATAACTGAAGAGACCAAGTCATCCAAATCTTAAATAACTTTGATATATAATAAAAAAAGTTATCCCAGATATATATATATAAAAAATCAAATGATCCATACAGATTTTATTTTTTTTTTGGATCTTCATCCTACCATTGATCATTGACTAAAATTTTCGTTAACCTAAAAAATATGAAAACTGTGGCCTTACTATCTGTAAAAAAGAAAATATTGAGAAACTCGCTTCAATTTTTTTTTGTCTTATCCATGACAAAGCTTTACATCTTTTTGAATTATACAACAGACCAATATAACTGCTTATAAAATCAATATTTCAGGAAACAAAATTGCATATTGAATTACCTGAACTATTCCAATATCCAATTTTTTTCTGGAATATGAAACTAAGCTTCATTATTGGAGCTAAAATGTCCATCATGGCATAAGTAATAGAAATAAAGAGTTCTGTCCCGACTCTAGACTTTATTCCTGCAGCTGTAGCATCATTAGTTGTTGTATTAAAATCTATTAATAGTGAATCCAGTGTACGATATACCGTATCCAAAGCTTCATAAAAACTCAACCATCGAACCTGATGAACTTCTTTATACTTTAAATTTGGATCTTCTAGAAGTTTCTGAACATTTTACATTTATTTGGTGATTCGTTAAAGTAGTAAAATATCATCTCAAGTGTTTTTTGGTACTCCTGCATTGCAGAAATACCCTTAGCAGATTCCTTTATACACAATGCTAATCTGTGAGCAGCACAATGCGTGTTGACTAAATGCGGATTGACCTTCATGTCCAGTAAGACCCTCTTTTCTACCTGTCATTGTGTTTGATCCATCAGTTCCAAGACCCATTACTTTTGTAAGCGAGATATTTCGTGACCTTAGGTGTGATTCAATTTCGTCAAAAATGCCTTTAGCAGTAGCACAATCAATGCGAACATCACTTAAAAATAACGTACTTGGCTGGCTTCAGAGAGAGTGGATCTACAACACGAGAACTTTTACAAAGTTTGTGATGAACAATAAAGTCAGTACTTTAATCTGTCAAAATTGTCACTACAAGAGAATCACTGAGTCTTTTTGAAATATTTTCATCAATAACATCTGGAAGTGCAGTCAATAAGTCAACTGCAGTATTGTATGAACTGTAGTCAGTTTTTTTTTTATTTACATTTAAAGATTCCAAATTTGGTGTTCCCACGTCCTTCAAAAATGTCATAAAATTACTGTATTTAGATAATGCAATGCCTTCTTTTGCAAGGAAATAAACTGTTTTAAGAGCCACAACTATAGCACTTTCTTCCTTTTTACAAACCCTGTTCACTGATGCAGAGAGATTTGCTCTTTCTTGTTTTGAAATAACATCCTTTTGGTGGTAGGAGCTAGCCAAATGCCTCGTCAACGTTGACGTTTTCACATCCAGCCGTCATTGGGTTTTGCACTTCAATTGCAATACACTTACTACAATACATTTTGTTTTTTTTTGTTCGTCGTATGTCAGCCACGAATACGTACTTGTAGGTGAAACCTTCTCACCTCGCGATCAGTGGCCACGACCGGCCCGTGTTCATCATTTGGGTCTTAACTCGTTGGCATCGTTCCCTTTCGTGAAAAAGGATATAGTTGGTTTTTCTCCAGCAACCTTATTTTTTGGGCGGCATGTTTTTGTGACATTTGATTTTCTCGTTTTGTTCGAGTCCAAGATAAAAAAACGCCGAGAAATTCCACGACTGGTTAATTTAAAGAATATATGTTTCGGGTACCAGTAAAAAGGGTATTCAGATCCCGATTACCGGCGCCCGAACTACGAGAAAGATGGGCCATGCGTGATACTAATGCGTCAAACAAGCCCATACAACAATTTTTAATGGGCCATCTTAAATTCTAGTGTGACTATGGCGTAATGGCACGGCCCAAAGTGATCCCTGAATTAGTAACAGGAGGTTTCTGTAAATTTGGGGTTCCAATTCAGTTACATTCCGAACAAGGTCGTGAATTTGAATCAGATTTATTTAGTCAAGTTTCTAAATTGATGGGTATTGATAAAACTAGAACAAGTCCGTACCGACCACAATCTGATGGAATAGTTGAATGAATGAATCGCACTTTTGTTCAAATGTTGTCCATTTTTGTAAATTCTAATAGAAATGATTGGGATAACCATCTTCCTTATTTACTTATGGCTTATAGGTCCACAATTGACCTCAAAGTAGACTTTTATTTAAGGTCGCCAGTTGGCCACCATTGTCAAAAAATAGTAATGGTGCATTACATTATACCCCGCCACGTTTCACAAAATTTCTACGTAAAAGGGGGAATAACTCCAGAACCCCTTAGACCTCTGAACCCAAAATCAAACTTGACCTGAGTTTTGTGATAAACAACTTGCATACCAAGTTTGAAGACCTTATGTTATTTGAAACACAAGTTATCAGTCGTAAAACCCCAAAATTCGCATAATTTCAAAGTTTCAAGGGGCATAACTCCAAAACCCCTTGGACCTCTGAATCCAAAATCAAACTTGACCTCAGTTTTGTGGTTAACAACTTGCATACCAAGTTTGAAGACCTTGTGTTATTTCGTTCACAAGTTATCAGTCGGAAACCCTTAAATTCGCAAAATTTCAAAGTTTCAAGGGGCATAACTCAAGAGCCCCTTGGACCTCTGAACCCAAAATCGAACTTGACCTGAGTTTTGTGGTAAACAACTTTCATACCAAGTTTGAAGACCTTGTGTTCGTTCACAAGTTATCAGTCGGAAACCTTCGGGCGACGGACAGACGGACGGACACACGACTTAGGGTATCACATAATACCACGCCACTTCGTGTGGCGGGGTATAAAAATTGGTCGCCAGGCAGTAATTGTTGGCCGCCACAGATATTTTCATAGCATAATTAAGCACCTCATTGTAGATAGGGGAATTTCATGTCTATTCGGGGTGTACAGGTCATGATGCAGAAAGCCTGTACGCGAACTACTGTAGACAAACTGTGAAGAAACGCCACGCTCCATGTAGTATAAAGGCTAAAGAATGCTAAATTTCCTGCCTCTACCCATTTCTCCCCTTTCCCAGAGGTAATCAAAACTCGTTGCCTGGTTGTCCCTTCCACCTTTGTTTCCTCTTTTAATTATATCGGATTTATTTACTTCGCGTGATGGTTTCTGCATTGAACGTTAAACTTTTTACTTGTTCGCGTCATGGTTTCGGCATTGAACGTTAAACTTTAACTAATATAGCAATCTATTTTTCCAGTAGCAATCAAGTCATTACCCCGATTATCCCTTCCACCTCATTTACTTCTTACTTTACTTATGTTGCTGAAATTTTAGACTGGTTCTCGTCCTGATAGAATTGAAAAAGTATTCACTCGACATAAAACATACACTAATCAATCAATCAGTCGACTTTCTAAATTATTTCAAAAAGCCGATACCTTGAGTATTTGAGAAATCGTGCCGACTTCACTTCAGAAACAGTCTGAAAGACACATAACATTGTTACTTTCAAGTTTCAAACGTTGAAGAGATACTGAAAATACAAATCAGTAACAGAGAAGCTAAATACTAGAGGCTCACATGAGCCTGTATTGCTCACCTGGTCACTGGTTTTATTCATTGTCACCTATAGACCACCCATTCATACTATAAATCAGTTCAGCAGATGTAACATTTTCATTCTTGGATGAGGTACAACTAAAAATCACAAACTTTGGAAGGGATCACCAAAAGACAATTGTAACCAAGTTTGGTTCCAATTGGCTCAGTAGGTTCAGAGGAGAAGACATGTGAATGCATTTCCCATAGAGTCCCTATGTTAAACTATGTTCCACGCTGGCGGCCATCTTGGATGAGGTAAGAACGTAAAAATCACAAACTTTAAAGGGGACCACCCAAGGACTATTGTGACCAGGTTTGGTTCAATTTGGCTTGGTAGTTTCAGAGAAGATCTTTGGATGCATTTCCCATAGGGTCCCTATGTTAAACAATGTTCCCTGCTGGCGGCCATCTTGAATGAGGTATGGACATAAAAATCACAAACTTTGTAAGGAAAACATCTAATGACTATTGTAACCAAGTTTGGTTCCAATTGGCTCAGTGGGTTCAGAAGAGAAGACAGGTCCTTTTATAATAAAACGAAAACTTACTAAGTTCTATACCAAATACAAAGACCCCAGACGGTAAAATTCTTGTTGTTCATGTTGATTATCTAAAACCTTATACTAGTAAAAATATACATGAAGCGTGGCAAAATATCTTGTCCGAAGATAACTCTGATTTTTATGAATCTGATTCTGAAAATTTAGTTGATATGGGTGAAAACGAGGAAGACTTAGAAATTTCTGATAATTTAAATGAATCTATAGAAGAAACAGAAGATATTTCTGATGAAATAAATGGGGACCCAGTTGTTACTAACAATATACCAGTAATCCCTCCCAGGAGAACTCGCTGTGGTCGCCAAATTAGAAAGCCTTTAAATTTTCTCCATGATACTAAAAAAATAAAGGATTATAACAAATAAACTTAAATAAATTTTCAAACCAAATAAAAAAAAATTAGAATGTTAGAAAATTTTTAGTAAAATAAAGATGTACAACTGAACTTTTTGTAAATATGTATATATTTGTCTTTTGTCTTGAAAAATATGTATATAACGTTAAATATTAATGTAATGTTTAATACAGTCCTTTCAATTGAATAAATAAAAAGTTCACCACTGGTGCTAATGAGTTAAGAACAATTCAGATGATTTTATATGGTTTTATTACTATTGATTGTTTGTTGAAAGATGGTGTGTATGTAAAAAGGATTACTAATATGGATCGTTTCCCTTTGACAGGAAAAAATTTATGAATAAAAATATAAATAAATAGAAAAATTGTATTTTGAGAGTGTCTTCAATCATAAGAAAAATGCAGGAAGTTGAAATATTTTTGTTTTCAATAAACATTATACAGTACCTTTAAGTAGGGATAATAATTTTAATTCTATCTCCGAAATAAAGATGAACGTTACTGTAAAGTTTGTAAACATGATGTTCCGATAATTCAATAAGATACACTTTTTTAACATACTTGGCCAGTATATGTAATTTTGAGATTAGATTTCATGAGGATTAAATGGGTTTTCCTAATTTAGTAGGACTCTTAGTCCAATTTCTTTGATATTTCTCTAGAAAATATAAATTTTTGTTTTTACTAGAGCTTCCAAATTAAGTAGGAGTTACTTAGTCTAGTAGATTATCGTTGAGTAAAGTGTATTGAATAAAGTTATATGACACGCAACGTTACAATTGATTGATTGATTGATTGAATATTGTTTAACGTCTACTCAGCAATATTTCAGCTATATCAAGACGAGAACAAGTTTGTTGATAAATATTCACTTTGGGGTATGGAAATGGCCATGGGACGGGAAATTCTGACTGCCACTGGAAAAGTAGGGTGAAGTCGTCAAGGGCGGGGAATTTAGCCTTGTAGCCGATCACCTATGGACCACCCCAAAAAGAGCTTGCTACAAGGGTTCTTTAACGTGCAGGAAGCGTGGCATTTCTTCCAACACGTGGACCTGAGTTTACATCCCATCCGAAAGATGGGTTGTGTATTTATTAATCCCGCACAACCACGGAATGGGTCCTATTTCTATATCCCGGGACCCAAAATCAATGCTATGGAAATGTAGTACCGGTTATTGTTTTGACTTTTGAATCGAATCAAATGAACAAATAGAACACATGAAATACGATTGATGGATTGATTGAATATTGTTTAACGTCTACTCAGCAATATTTCAGCTATATCAAGACGAGAACAAGTTGTTATAAATAATCACTTTGGGGTATGGAAAGGGCCATTGGACGGAAAATTCTGCCTGCCACTGGAAAAGTAGCATGAAATACGAATCGAATATGAAAACATAAATGTATATGAAAAACATATCGAATGAAGATACTAGTATTGATATGTATTAATGAAATATGCATAAATAAATGAAAGATGTAGCTCGTAATTTAAGACATTTTTACACAAAATTTCAGTTTATCATGGCTGAAGAGTACGAATGGAAAATATCTGCCGATGACGATGAAACTTTACGTCTAGATGATGATTTACGTCAACCATGGCCAAAAAATGGACTGAAATGTGACGTAGCAAATTGTGACTCTCCACATTTTCAAGTTATAGTGCTTATATCAAACATTGAAAGAAAATTTACGTTCCGCATATAAAGCTTACTTATAGTAAGAGGTGTAATAATAGTTTTGCACGAAGAACTGATCTCGTCCAACACTTGAAAAGTACACCTAATTTAACGCAAGGAAAGTTACATGAGAGTTTAGCTTTAATAGACCGAAATCAAAATAAAAGGAAACAAAAATTGTAATATTGATCCTGGAGAAATTTTACCTAGGAAAAAAAAGAATTCGATTTGGATATAAATTTAAAAATATAATAAATAAATAATTAAGATATATATAATTTTAAAAATAAACAGTTTATTTTTGGACCAGTAAAAAAGATCAGTTTTAAAATGTAATATTTATTTTTTTGATTAAATTTAGCTCTTTTTCTACCGCAGCAACGGTTTTCCTGGGGAGAGTAACATTTTTCTATACCGCCGGCGAGCCAGTTCTCAGGTTTTCCTTTATATTTTTTATAGTCGTCCCTTGAACACGTTGCTAATTTTTGTTATACCTTTTTAGAACATATGGCAGAATAAGTTGTACTTTACTAATTTGCATAGCGACTATCTTGTAACTCTTGCTTGTCGGCCGGCCATGTTTAGTTGAAGTACATAGGGGAGATATTGAAATTTTGCAAAATTATCTAATAATACACTTCAGAACATATTTGTCCGCATCTAGCATGATTCTACGTATTGTTTACGTCTATTTGGAAAATAAATACTTATCTGCAATAATGAAAATTACACACCTTCTATAGACTGGTTTAAACACAATTTCTGTTTTAAAATTCCCACAACAAAAACTTTTCATTACGGAAGATAACATTAAATACAGTACTGGGTAGTAAGAAAATAATCCGGAACACTGAGATGTACTTTCAAAGTTAATCTTTAATAAAGGAAAGTAATTCACCAAAAGGCGGCGTGTTCACGTGATTTTATCTCATGAATAAAATACTCCCGATTCTTCCTTAAAAAAACTCTTTTTTGATAAATATTTTTGATAAATTTATTGAGCACTTTGGCCAAATGTTTTACACAAGTTTTGAAAATGTTTTAAAAACTTAAATCTTGCCATATTTATTGTTGTCTTGTTGTTTTTCATATATAAAATATGTAAACTTAACAATCTCGCTATATTATTACCAAAGCTCTTCAGCTTAGATCCAAGTGGAACGAACCATGTCAGAGAATGCCCCTTATGGCATGATTTAGTCGTCGTCTAACAGAGGAGATTTAAATTTTTTGCCCTTACTTCATATATGGTATGATATAAGGCGTCGTCTATTTTTCTGGTGTGCTTTATTGGCAATTTCGGACATTTAAAGTTTCAGGCACGGTAACACACAGACACCGGACCCTCCTGATACATTTGATTGACGAAAAACAATTAACCTGAAGCGCTACAAATAGATTCAATCACCCTTTGCTCGGTACATCGAATTACCAGAATCCCCCAAATTTACAGGAATCCCCTGTATTTTAGAGAAATGGTGTGAACAATGTATCTATGTAAAATATTTAATAATTTTAATGTCGAAAATTCAGTCATAAATTAATTTAATGTGTATAATGCATGTTCATTGTTGATCGTACTGTATGAATGTATGTAATTATTAGATCAAATACAATATAATTGATTTATTTATATTAAATGTTTTAAATTTCCATATGCTTTTCATTTATTAATATTTATTTTTATGTACAATTACTTTCAATATTGAAGAGCCACATGGGGACGTACCATTGTAAATAAACGCAGTGAACCCCAAACAGTCTTGTTTAAACTTTATTCAGCAAATTCTGCTAACTTATTCCCAAACAAAACAATTCATAAAGTGTTTCAATATCGCATTCTCAAAAAGGTATTTTCCTCATTTAGTTTTTGCAAACAACACACACACA
>MJUU01031784.1:1161-12607 GCA_002080025.1 Modiolus philippinarum | reverse complement strand
TGTTTTTCTTGTGTAGTTCCCTTGCAAATTGTTGCATGTAATTATAAATTTCAGCCTTTGTAGGTGTTTCCTGTTATCCATTTTTTAACATTGGATTTGGAGAGATGGCAGCCATCTCTGAAGGCCCTCTGCAATAAGTGAAAATTTAAATGTGTGTGGACACAATACAAGTATGGACACAAATACACAGAATGACATTATGTAGTAATAAGTATCCACATGTCTGTAAATGTAACCCACACATGGAAAAATATTTACTAATGCAACAAATTTACCATTGAAGAGAAAAGCTTGACGAAAAATCAATGGTAAATGGTCACTAACCTTTGAATATGACACATTGACTTCATCTGATATACCCACATGGCATGCCAAATATCAAAAGCTTTTCCCAAAGACAAAAAATTATAGAATGTACAAGACTTTGGCATTACAAAGGCAACATTTTTTACCTTGAGAACAAAGTTCAATGTCATAGGTCACCAATCATGCTTCATGACACATCTTCTAAATGCAAAATATCAAAAGCCCATTTCAAAAGGAAAAAAAAGGTAATAGTCCCTACACAACTTGCCATTATAAAACCAATAATCTATCTTGAAGACTAAGGTCAAGGTCAAAGATCACCAACCATGGTTCATGACACATTGTCTTAAAGTGATCTATCTACAAGCAAAATATCAAGTTTATCTCAAAAGGCAAATAAAGGGCTATGCCGAGCGCAGCATGATACGACCGCAGCATGTCGAATACTGAAATTTGAACAAGTGTAATTCAAAACTAGAAAAACTTTGAGCAAAGCTCACTAATAAATGCCCCCTCACAACCCCATTTGATTCCAGAAATTATAAAATCAATCAAATCAAATTCTGAAATAGGTACACATCTACATTATGTCATGAACACTGTGCTAACGTTTCATGAAAATCTATTCAGTGGTTCAGGAGGAGTAGCGGATAAGAGATGGGTACCCCAATGTGTACATGTAATGTAATGGCTAAGTCCATGTTTTGCTATGGGAAACCCCAAAAATCAATCAAATCAAATTCTGAAATAGGAGGTTCACATCTACATTATGTCATAAAGATTGTGTTAAAGTTTCATGAAAATCTATTCAGTGGTTCAGGAGGAGTAGCGGATAAGAGGTGGGTACCCCCCTTGTAATGTAAAGGCTAAGTCCATTGACATGCTACTGAAAGCTTACATCAAGAGGAATCCAAAGAAAAAAATCCCATCGAAATCCGATGAAAAATAAAAATTTTATGTAATCTGCATGTTTGCAATTTTTGCCCCTTTTGGCCCCTCATAACTCGGAAAGGAAACAAATTATCAAAAATCTGATGGTGCAGCGCCTATAAATTTTTCATAAGGAATCCATTGCAAAAAACGGCATCAAAATCGGACTTAAAATAAAAAAATTAAATTTTTAAAATTTGCCCCTTTTGGACCCCATTTATCTCATGAACGGTACATGCGATGTGAAATCCGTTGACAAACTACTGATTACCTCAGGAGCACACTGAAAGAAACCCCATCAAAATCCGATAATTAATAAAAATTCTACAGCTAAATAGGTGAAAACACCCAATTTTGCCCTTTTTGGCCCCTATTTTAAAAATAGGAGGGGCCATAATAACCAAAACCGATCCACACCTTCCTTTTGTGCCAAGAAACATTGTGTTAAAATTTCATAAGGATTGATCAACTTGAACTTTAGTTATTGGCCAAAACTTAAAGTGTCTACAGACAACGACGCTGATGACAACAACGACGACAGCGCCATACCATTATACGACCACAAAATTTTTTGCGGTCGTATAAAAAGTTAAAGCTCAGACACGACTTGCCTTTAAACAAGTGGGAACCCAAATAGATGTCTCGCCAGTCCCTATTTGGCCTCTAAATTGATGCTAAATCCAACCTACCTCATCAGAAACTAAACATGCTCACTAAGACTGTGAAATTTGGTATTGACAAAAGCAATATAGAAGGCCATTATGTACTACCCAAGTCCAACCCACATACCAAATATCATCAACCTATCATTTATACATTATGAGTAACCAGACATGCATACTCACTAGATGATGAAATAAAGGTCACAGGCACAAGTCATATGGAAAACTGTCATGCACTACCCAAAAGGGTGTCCACCACTATGTGGCAGGGTTCTAATAATAAAGGACCATATTTTCAAGTATGTTAATAGACCAGTCACCTTGATCTTATATGTTTCAAAGTTGAACTATTTTTCCTAATGGCAACCATTTTGGATGGGTTGAATACTGTAAACCAACTTATTTTCGCAGCTACTTTATTTCATGTTTTGTTCCTCCTGGTGAAGTTCACGGAGATTAATTTTCGTGATTTTCTATTTCTGTTAATGCTTTTATATAAGGATATAAACTCTTCGCAACGATTTATTTTCGCGATATTTTCCTGCACGCGAATGTCACGAAAATAAGTCGGATTACAGTACTTTATATAATGGTCAAATTTATTTTAAGGGAACCAACTAAATATTTGACCAATTTTGGTTCCAATTGGCCTAGTAGTTTCAGTTGAGAAAATCTGTTAAACCACTTATTTAAGATAATGGTGAGATTGACAAAAGGCCACATTTATCATATTTAATTTGACAGATATTATCTGTGTACAATATAATTTCTGTCATCTCAAATAGATCAATTCGTGAAAATTTGAGAAAACATGAATGTTCATAACTTCATACTGTACCTTTGTCAAATACTCATTGACTATTTTCAATCTGTCCCTTGTAGAGTATAAACAAGTTGTTCTTTTAATCAACAATCCTGAAAACGAGGAATAAAGTTATTACTAATGATTGATATAATAATAAGTGAAAAAAGTTAAGCAAGTACTGTATATAACAAGAGAAGGGGCAGTTGGAGACAAAAGCTAATCCCCTCGCCTGTTTATTGAATGTTTGTCTAGTATTATAAGCACTCAAGGAAGTTGTACCATTCAAGATCTGGCTTGTTACTTAAATCTGAGCCAGTCATGCAAGAAATGTAGTAACCTTATTTCAATCAGGAGCCTCATACCTACAGCATATGCATCTACTGATGAAAGATTGATCTTCTGCTAGTTGTAGTATCTAAAATCTAGACTGTAACACAAACTTTATCCTAAGTCACTCATTCATGAAATGTATGTAAAACTGACCTAGTTTTTATCTAGAGCTTTGTGACTTTACAAGATGCATCTACATACAAAATATTATTCTTCTATGAGTTGTAGTGTCTAAAATCCAAGCTGTAACACAAACTTTAGCCTAAGTCACTCATGCATGAAATTTAGGTCAAAGTGACTCAATTTTCATCTGGAGCTTCCTAACTTTACAAGACACCTCTACATACAAAATAGTATTCCTCTATGAGTTGTAGTATCCCAGATCTGGACTCTTACAAAAACTTTAACCTAAGTCATTCATGCATGAAATGTAGGTCAAAGTGACCTAATGTTTATCTGGAGCTTCCTAACTTTATTAGATGCATCTACATATAAAATATTATTCCTCTACAAGTTGTAGTATCCCAGATCTGGACTCTTACAAAAACTTAACCCTTTCATCGATAGTGTCCCAGGCGGAAGTAACTCTGAGACGATGGCTTCCCTGACAGAGTGAACATATTGATGGGTGCTACACTTTTAATATCTGCCAAAAATTTATTTTTGGGAGTTGAATGTTTATTTTTTTTGCTTGAGAATAAACGATTACAGACCTTTGTATTTTATTTATTTTCCAGTCAATTTCGGATATATTTTCGCATGAAAATTTGAATACCAGGCATGAAATTTGTCCGATTTTGGAAAAATTTGTATTCCCGTTAAAAGTTCCAAAAGAAATTTTCTAAAAATGAGAAAACATCAACGAAGTGAACATTTCACCAATACAATACTGTTTCGTTATGATTCCCTGGCTATAATTCTCATTTCTGTCAAAATTTCATAATCCTTTGTCCATAAAATCGCGAAGAATTTCATCAAAATTTGTTCCCGAACTTTAAATTTGTGTAAAATCCACATTTTTCGTCCAGTTTTTTGCAACGGAAGCGCCATTCTTATTTACATCCGGGAAACTCATGAAAGAAAGACAACTCTAGTCTAAATCAATACACGAGACGGGAAATTCAAACACGCATTGAATCCCGCTAGAGCGGGACTCGTCGTCAGCTGTCCGAAGCGAGAATCCCGCTGTAGCGGGACTCGTCGGTGAAAGGGTTAAACCAAAGTCACTCATGCATGAAATGTAGGTCAAAGAGACCTAATTTTTATCTGGAGCTTCGTAACTTTACAAGATGCATCTACATACAAAATATTATTCTTCTACAAGTTGTAGTATCCCAGATCTGGACTCTTACAAAAACTTTAACCCCAGTCACTCATGCATGAAATGTAGGTCAAGTCCACCTATTCTATATATCAATCTCAAGTACTCTTCAAGATGCATCCATGGACAAAACATTGTTAATCTACGACTTGTTATTCAAAAGATATATGGTCTTAAGTTTGAATGGACGGACGGACAAACGGGCCAAACGCTATATCATCCTCAACTTCGTTAGGCGAGGGTATAAAAAACACACCTAATAATGACAGTTTTAAAAATGTTATTTACAAAGAAGTTTTTTCCTTGAATAGAAAATAATGTCATTAGCGCAGCAATGAAACCATTGACACTTTACACTATAAGTTATCTAGGTTTATACCCATAGATATGGAGATTTAATTACCCTGAAGTACCCAAGTACGTCCTGAGGCAAAGCTGAAGGTTGCAAAAGGTAATGAAGCTGGTGTTTCAATCTCAATATGATATCTACAGGAGTACACCTAGGCAACAAATTTATCAGCCATGCTTCTTCTGAATGGTATTACCCCAAAGCAACAAAGAAACTTGAAAATAATGTCCTCGTTTATTGTTCAAATCATATCAAAATTCATTAATTTTATGAATTTTTTATAAGGTGTCAGGTACCACCTATGGTTTTACCCTACAGGTCATGCAGGTAATTGTAAAATAGGGCCTTTATTCATTGTTGAAGGAGAATTAGGCATTTGCATCCAAAAGTTGCGTGCATAATCCAATGGCTATTTTGAGTGTAAAGTTGACTTTGTGTAATTAATAAGGAAAAAGCAAACCACATTTTTTTCTTTTCTACAGACATGATTTTGTACATACATGTATTTGAAAAAAAAGTAAATACTTCCAAAAAAATAGGAAAGAGGGGGGTTAGTCCTGTGAAAACATCATTTTCCTGCTGTTCTACAAAACTGAACAACTTTTGAATTTATTTTCTGTATCAAAAAAATAGGAATTCCTATTTAAATAGGAAAATAATCATGTCTGTTTCTAAAGACAACATAAGGATATTGGGTTTTAATTCTATAAAATTCAAATCTATCATAATAAGCTCTTTTTAATACATATTTTAGAAGAATTTCAAATCTTTAATACTTAGAATTTATCGAAATGTAGACCTAGATATAATTTTGTATGGAAATGTTGATATCTTTAGAACAAATTAAGGATATTTTTACAGCAGTCCATAACTTTATCCAAAATTGTCAGATTTGATTGACTGTTGTAGATTGTTTTTTCCTCTCTTCTTTTCATCTAATTCTTCCTTTTCTTTCATGTTTCTTTTAATATTATTACAAATGTCAAATTATTGTTCTTTTTTAATATAAATCACTCTCTGTACACTTCTCATATAGTCAATTGCATTTGAATGTGTTTTATTTTTTTTCTCATTTTTGAATTCAAGTTGTAATTTTGTATGTTGTTTTTTTTTCACATTGCTTTCATTATATGTTATAGATTGTTCTATTGTACATTGTAGGGAGAGGGCTTATAATAGTGTTGTTATAACTTGTGTAGATCCCTTTGCTTATTCTTTTGAGCAATAAAATATGATTAATTGAAATTTAATTCGAAAGAATTTCCAACACAGAACAAGACCAAACTACAAAAGAAGCAACGCTTTTGTACATTCATTCATTAAGATTACTATTGTGTCCAACCATGATCTAACAGGCGTTTTTTGTTTTATAAGGTATGTTTTCTAATATCATATTTCATTTCTTCATTATCCATCGAAGCAATGATGTAACGGTTTATAGTATCTACCGCGAAATTAGTTCCAAAGGAACATATTTCATAGCTCACCTGGTGAAATAATCTCCATATGAATAAATCTAATAGATATATCAATAACATTTGTTCCATTTGGATTTTATTTCACAGGATAATATTTTGGCTTACAATGACACCAACAGGAGTTATAACATGGGTAATATTGGCCAATTGATGGTTAGCAACATTTGCTGATATGACTTAGCAGCAAATGGGGATAAAGGTTTTATATCAATGTAAGACCAGCCAATCACAATTAGGGATATTTACATAAAAGGAGGCCAAGTGTTCTAATTTTTTTTGATACAAACCTTGTTTATTAAACATCCTGAGGTATTCACTTTGTTTTTCTACTGACAATGGATTGTGCTTGGCATGTAACTGTTGTATAAGATTATTTGTAGGACATGGAGATAAAACTCTGTATCCTTCTATCAGGTTTCTCATGGCCTTAGAAGTCAAAGCTAGCATACTTATATCCTCTACTGTAAAATAAAGCAACATTTATTAAATACAGTTGAAATTCAATCGCTCGAACTGCAATAGCTCTAACACTATGGATGTCTCGAACTCTTTTTGTGGTTCCTTTGCTCAGGTTTGAAAATAATTTCACGTTGATAGCTAACTCGAACAGTTCTCTTCAGTCCCTTGAGTGTTCCAGCAATCGAAGTTCTACTTATATCACAAATGAAATTTGTCCGGTGATAAATTATCAAAATAAACATAAAATTAAATGACCCATTTATGTGACATGTAATTTTTAGAATATATAAAGAAAAAGGGTTATAGAATAACCCTGCAGCTGTTATCCTAAATTTTGTCCTTAAGAAAAGTATTGCTAGTGGATATTTTTTTAAATGAGATTTATTCAGTGATGATAAAGTATCACTGTTATATCCTATCAGTGGATAGTAATTCCCCATGTTATAATATGTTCCTTTAGATAATATTTATATCAATATGTTCCTTTAGGCCATCCTTAACAAATTGTTTGTTTGCCGTTTATCGACTCACAATTTTGGATGTGAATAGGTAGGTAGGTGAATTATTTTTTTTCTTGAAAAATGTCAAAAAGGGTTAATTTTAAAAGAAAATGTGCTAAAAATAGAATAAAAAAAATTTTCCTCTGTGAAATGACAATAAAATTTTTTGAGTAGGTAGGATTTTGATGAGTAGGTCGATAAACAGCAAACAAACAATTTTTTAAGTGTAGCCTTACATAATATTTACATCACATTTCTATCTCACAGATATTATCGAAAATATTGTATCTCATGGGAATGTATTTGAGAAGAGATAAAACTAGAATTGTTTTAGTCCACTAAAACTGACGTCTCCCCTTTAAATATGTATCAACAAATTCAGGTTGTCAATAAATATAACATGGCTAGTAGGGCTCAGGCTCCGGGGGTTCCTAGATTTGTCTTATAAGCTGGAGATGCTTACTCTACCAGTGCACCTGATCCCACCGATGGTTTTTTACTGGGTCCGTGTTGTTCTGACATCTTTGTGTGTGTGTCTTCATTTTCTTTTTTGTGCCATGCTTGTGTTGTGTCTCTGTTTCTTTGTTGTTTCCGATGTTGCCATTGTCCTTGGATTGTTCATTTGGGATTGACGGCTCGGTTCTGACTTACCCTTCTCATCCATTTTTTTTTCTCAAAATTTGGGGCGAGCAGATGAATTTTCGACGCTCACGGCGCTGTCATCAGGATACATAAATACAAAAAAAAGTTTACTTCAGTAAACCTTTTTTGTATTTAGAACCGATTAAATAAATCTGTCCCCACTGCCAGTGTGTGACGTGTATATCTTTTGTCAGCTTCTGTATTAAAGAAAAAACAATGTCATCAAATGTAGACGGAAACAGACAAAATATTGTATACATTCATACACAGAGTAGCTTTTTGTCATCATTTTACAAAGGAACTGTCAGTTATTGATATAGAAACAAACAATGATTGAATGAATCGGTCATTTAATTGGTCAAGAAGGTCAGGTAGGGACACATTTATTAGATCGACTGTATGTATCCTGATGAAGGTCCGTGAGCGTTGAAACATGTCGATGAACAATAAAAATTAACCTGCATACCAGTGGCAGTGTTGTTGTTATTCGATCTACACATTATATGTTCTTAATTAACAACCGGGCATACAATTAATGCACTTCCCGGGAATCTTCCGATCAGAGACATAGCAATAACAAGTGAAGACCCTAAAAGATGTCTCGGCCGTCCCTGCTTGTCCTCTAAATTGATAAGAAATCTAAGTGAACTTATCAGAAAACTAAATGTGCACACTAGACTGTGAAATTACCGTCACTGACAAAAGCCATACAGCTTCCAAAGACCAACCAACATACAAAATATCACTGACCTACCATTTATGCATGAGAAAGCAGACATGCTCACTAGAAAATGAAATTGAGGTCAAAAACCAAAGGTCACCTGCCAGACTGACATATACTACCCAAGACCAACCTTATACATACCAAATAATATGAGGAAGGCACAGCCTTGAATGCCAGCAAAGAAGTTCCAGACTTTTACCCAGCTTTACTACTATGCAGTATAGTGATTACTTGGGACGTTTGACGACAAACTTGTTTTGAACGTTTCAATAGCAAAATTTCTGTTTTGAGCAGTATTCAGTGTCTTACATCACAACTCGTTCGCTTTTGTCTAAGTACTTCCTCCAATTTGCACTACGATTTTGTCAACAGGCAACAGGATGAAAATACCGTCTCAAAATATGTTATGTTGAACACAATTAAATGTAATATAGAGATAACCCTACTATATTTTAGGATCTGAAGGGGGGATCGTAGATTTGGTTTTCGTTTGCGCAGAAACGTTGCTATTGGTTCCAACGATAAACCTTGGATTTTACCACCTGAAAATTTTGACGCTATCCAATCAAAATTAGCGTTACATACATATAAGAATGAAATGTCTCTGTGCTAAACCTGGGACTAATATAACAGGGGTTTGAAACTATTTAACAAACCAGTTTGATCGAATAAAAAGCGGTGTCCCGGCTACGATTTTCGGTTGTAACTTTTGATTTACTCAACATAAAATCATTCTGAAAAATTTGCCGAAAAGCTGATTTATCACATATTTACAACATTAAATTTTCATTCAAACAACAATGAAATTCTTATTAAAAATGGGTAATTAATGCACCATGGGTTGTTTACTTGTGTAAAGAGGTCGTAAAATTATTGAGAAACCGTCCAATAAACAAATGACAGTTATCGATGATTAATGAGCGTCAGAACAATGAAAATATTTGGCTAACTTTAACTCACTAGTTTACATGTCAAATTCCATCCTACAATTATGAAATTTTACCAGGATAAAGCTCTTTGTATTGGCTTTATAGCCATATATAATTTATGCAGGAAATTTTTTTTAACAGTGCTGATAAATTTTGACTGATGTGACCATGCTCATGCAATTTTTAGAAATAAATTTTTTAGTTCAAACACTAAACTTTTCCACTGTGTATTTTTACACTAAATTTTCAACTAAATTTAAAGAAAAATATACCATGATTCGCATCGAAGTTTCATCTTTTCAATCATATAAAATTTGTAGCATTAAAAATTTTGGGGAAAATAAAAAGTGTACTGAAAAAAACGTTATGAAGTGTAAAATTTCGTGGTATATTTCTAAAAAATCCAAAATAAGCAAAGTTTGTGTACTTTGGAATAAATTTATTTTACAAAAACTATACTATGATTTTAAGCAATCTTTTTTCTATAAAATGGTGTATTAAAATCGGTTGAAAAATGTAGCTGTAAAGTGTACTAAAACTTTCCTATGTTTCAACAGAGAATTGCTAAAATATACGACGTTTTACAAGTAAATTTGCCGAGACACCGAAATTATAAGAAATGTGAATGTTTCAAATCCCTGTAATATTAGTCCCAGGTCAAACCAGGCGTTTTCGATCGTTACCATGATTAGACAGGTCACATCCGCAGAACCCCCCTCTGGATGCACTAATGGATCATTACAATAAGATCGAGTGTTTATTATCGTATTGCCAAGCAAAGACAATGACAAAATCTCACTTTTAATTTGGTCGGCTGACACTGAGTACCATTGATGAATATTTCATGTTTTCCAGGAGGGTCTGGTGATTTGGAGGATTTACACTGCTCAGAGTGATTCAGTTTTGCGATGTTTTTGTTTATTTGTGTTGTCTGTGTTATATTGTCTTCATTTATGTTACATCTTGAATTCCCGGGATTTTAACCCTTTTATTCAATAACTCCTCAGTCCTCCATTTCTCTCATTGCTTGTGTATTGTCTGTCACAGTATTTAAGCCTTGAGACTCCTTTACTTAAGGGTCCTACTGTGTAATTTGACATCTAGGCATTGTAGCCGATCTATCATGGTAAGGGTCATAAAATGTCTCTAGCGACACTATAAATTACAAATGTGGACTTTTAGTTTAGCTGCGACGTTATGTATCGGCTATAGCTCCGTAGGCTGTTTCTGTGGGTAAGTGATATATGAAGCGCCAATATTTGGTTAATAATATAGAGTAAGCCTTTACTGGCATAGGCTCCTGCAACTTGGGGATTTGAATGCATGTATGCATGGGGCTATGGTTAAAAAAAAAACAAAAAAAACATTTTGGAGCTGATTTTTTGAGAAAAAAATATTTTGGCTGCCAAAATGATGAAAAAAAATTTTTGAAGGAGGCTTTCTGCCCAAAAAAGTAATGTTAATTTTGAAAGAAAAAAATGTATTCGCGCGAAAAAAAATTTCTGTCAAGAAAAAAACATAACCCCCCCTCCTTTCAGGTTAAATGGTTGGTCCCTAACCAAAGCTTTCTGTAATAAATGTAAATGCAAAGAAATCACCGCCCTAAAGTAGTAGATCCCCTAAAGTAAATGAAGGCCGAGTGCATTACAATCTCAACTTTGATCTACGTAGTTGTCGGTCCTTGAACTGAAGTTTTCCAATTTCCTGTGTAGCGTGTAGCAGACGCCAAGTTGTCTTCATTTGAGGATTGCCAATTTTCAGAATTACTCCAGCATTATGTTATTTAAAAACATATGCCATTTCATTTTGAAAGTTTTCAGTCAAAATATGACAGTATCACAAAAGGACAGTGTTCAAATGACAATGATTGAGGGAATTAGGAGATATTATTTTATCTACATTGACTTCAAGGTAAGACATTATCTCATTGGTAATTTCATTTTCAGTTTATTTAAATTCATTTGAGGTATTTGATTTCACTGTGAGAGGCTTGGAGTGTCCTCGGCACCCT
>MJUU01031783.1:25747-38050 GCA_002080025.1 Modiolus philippinarum | reverse complement strand
CAAAGATGATTGATGTGCCACATGTAGTTTCTCAGATATGAACCTTAACACAAACTTTAACCGGAGTCATTGAAGCATGAAATGTAGGTCAGAGTGACCCAATTATCATCCGAAGCAGCATCACTCTCCAAGGCGCATCTACTGACCAAAGATGATTGATGTGCCACATGTAGTTCCTCAGATATGAACCTTAACACAAACTGTAACCTGAGGTGGGACGAACGGACGGACGGACGGACGGACGGGCGAGATGCTATATCCCCTCCCCAACTTCGTTGGACGAGGGGATAAAAAGTTATTGCCTTTGAAACTTTGGGAGAATCGCTTGATATATCCAGGTCAACTCCTGATATATCCGGGTCAACCAGATATGGCTTTTGCGGAAAGGCTCTACAGGCTGATATAACCATGGGGAAGGATGATAATTTCTCGTATCAAGTTAGTACAGAGATATATCTGTCAGTAAGATCAAACAGAAAATGTACATATTGTTGCCGATAAGTTCAAATACATGTAATGTACGGTTATTGAAATTCTAACCTAATTTACCAATGTTGTGTCTTATTCATCTTAAAAGTTGTTGTAAATGGACAAGGAACCATACTAGACAGGGAACCTGCTTTGTCCAAGGCATGTACATAGTTCAATTATCTTTGTAGAGAACTGAATTCCATCTGTTTGATTTGTCTGTATTCATATACTTTCAAAAATCTCAGAAATGATGTGAAAGGAAAAAAAATACAGTAATTCCCAGAAATGAAAATTCTGAAAATGATGAAATTCCTGGAAATTAAGATTGTCCATTTTTAAGACACTTTCAGATCTATGTCTTTTTTTTTTTATCTTTTCTGCACTTTTATTTGGAATTGTGTATTTTAATTATTGATGGTGAATGAAAGGATATGGAGTAAATGCACATGAGACAGTCTCTACAAATACATGGTAAAAAACAAGCACAGGAACAACGCTTATTGCTCTTCATCTTGAAGTCACCATGTATGTATTTACAGCATCTTAGATCATAAATAACTGTATAAATGTTTTATATAAATTATCATTTATATTATTATACTTTACTATAGAAACTATGGTAAAAATAATATCGATATTTCTACAGGTAAAAGCTCTAAGGCAAAATAACTGTTCGGGAAAGTGCGCGTAGGCAAAATAACTGTTCGGGAAAGTGCACGTGGGCAAAATAACTAATTTGAATAAGGCGCGCTTTAGCACGTCGAACAAATAACTAGTTATTTCCCTTGTCGTCAATGTAAACGTTAATAAATATGGCTGCCAATCGGTTCGGCTGCAGCACTGACAGAGACATTGCGATAATTCCAGATAAAAAACACAATAAGTGCGAAACATTTGTACAGCAGTATGCTCTTTCTACAGAAAAAAAGTCCGGAGGTCGATAGTTTAAGTTTTGAGGGAAAAAGCTCAACGATTTTTTTCTGTGGACGCCCGAACGAATTTCTCTTTTTTTTGATAGTTGACTAATTATTGTTTTTTTTTTGGCCGGGAGCGAGTCCCTGTGATGGAAGCAAATACTAACTAGCGTTCCAGTATCAAAATCATTCGTTTTGGTTTATTTAGACATTTTTCAAATGGATTAGATATTGATATCATAAAACACCTTTTCAGTTTTTAGTTCAGTATAATAATACAGTTATGGCCTTTAATCGACTTCAGATAATATCCATAATTATTTAATCTCGAAAAGGTTATTTTTCCTCGGTCCTACAGACCTCAAAAAATAACCTTTTCTTGCTTAAATAATTATGGATATTACCCTCAATTAAAGGCCTTAATTATTGTATATTATTTTTTGTTATAAGATGGTATAACTCCACCCCAACACCCTTGAATCAAGAGTACACCCAAAATTAGAGATGAAGTCCATAGTGACCATTTCTTATTTTTTAAATTTTTTTGAAATTTGAAGTACAAGTCCAAAATGCTATGACTTTTGAGTCTGTGGAGTCCATGGACTCAAGTGGTAGGCCAAAAATAAGGCCCAAGTCCTGAGTCCAAACAGGGGGGGGGGTGGTTATACCCTGTTAAAAACTTCACTTGTATTTACAGCTTTTTTTAATTTGTGAACTGTAATACTTTAAACCTCCCTGGAAACCTTCAGGGCTGTTCCAGAAAAATTGACATGGGGGTTTGAAGGCACTTTTTATTGAACCCCACCACCCATAGAACTCTTCCCCATATGTACAATACAAAAGGATGAAAAAACACAACCACCCACAGCAATTTATATAAAGTGCCTTCAAAGGGTCCCAGACCAACTTTTCTGGAACAGCCCTCAGCATTTTTTGATAAATAGGCAATGTCAAAACTTCAACTCTTTACAAATTTTACGCCATCAGAAAAAAGGAGAAAACAATAATAAATAGTTTTCAGTACTACTTTAAGGTTTAGGGCATTCATCCAATAACCCATTGTTAATTAATACTTTGACCTAGAAATATTAAATTAAAATTATGTTTATACTTATTTTTGATGGACCAATTAGAAATAAACCGGAAGGTTTTCATTGTGATGAGATATTTTTGGGGTCAAAAATTAATATGTTTTTTAAATCATATGAAATTTTTAATCACAATCTTAACTTATTGATTTTTAACCTAAATATATTTTACCTTAAATACTTTTTAAACATATAAATATCAAACTTGTGTGCCAAAAAAACATGCAGTATTTACTACATGTAATAGTGATGTTCCAATCACAGATTTTCAAGCAAAATCATGGATTTTTCTTTTTTTCTTCATCAATCAGTTAATATTTTCTAACATCAATTGTCAAAAATCCAGAAAAAACTCTAACGTCTCTGAAACATTTGTTAGTGACACCAAAGTAAGTGATTTCAAGCATATACCAGCTTACAGCTATTGTTCCTTCTTTTTCTTCATTTTTATAATGCTATAAGACCATCTGATCAACCAAAAAAAGGTTGACAGAGTTTAGTTTTTTTTATATTTATAAGTCTCTCATTAATTTATTTCATTTGCATACATACACACACACAAACAGTATCAATTTAAAGAGGTTTATATTTGATTTTATACTATTCAAAACCTTGGACATCACAAATACTATTATAACTCTGTCGTCCTGGTGGCATTTAGACTGCAGAATTTCAAAATAAATATACGCCTTTTGAAAACTCCTCTTTCTATCCCTGGTTCTCCGTACTGATTTCGTTTTTAGAATGGTGCAATACATTTCCAGTTTCAATCTCATTCTGCATAAGAAATAGTACCCAAAGTCGAAATTTGAAAAGAAACATATTCTTCCTTTCATTGACTGGAAAGCTCTTATTAAGTAAAACATTTTCTAGAAAGGGCTAAAACTGAATCTTAAAGTCATTTAACTTCAGATGAAATTCTTTTAAAAACTTTGATTAATTTTTTCTACGAAAAAAAACAAAAACAAACTGTGTTCAAAATTGACATATATCCTTACCTGCCTGTGGAAACTTCAGAATGAAGGGTTTGAATTCTTGCCTTTAGAATCTACAACAATATCTGTAATCACCAATGCCATCTGTTTCCCTATCCCTCAATCCGACACAGCATGCTGTCAATAAAAAATCACTTTCTACAGTTCAATGGATATCATGTGCTCAGAATAAATTGTCATTTTACTGCAAAATCTTTGTTCAAAATTCTCTTAATCATAAATGAGATAAAAAAATCCCGATATCACTTTAAAGCACCATAAATGATGCTTAAATGAATGACAATTCATTTGAAATAGTATTTTAATTGCTTCAAAATACACGCCCCATTTTTAGTAAAAAACCAATTAACGGAAAATTTGGTTGTATTAAAACTATAAAGAAAACAAACACTAAAGTTTGCCTTCATTTTCACTGGACATGTTTTATACCGATTTAATATTACATTGACACTCTGCTGATACGCCTTCTGTACTGGTTGACCTCCGTTAGGAATGGGGTCGGACATATCAAAACAACAAAAACACATGCCAGGTAAAATAGACACTTACACTGACCATTGTTGTGTGGTGCATTTAACTTAATATGATGCAGTACATGATGTCCTTACATAAAAAATTTTAATTTTCTGTTTATTTTCACATTGTATCTAAACATAGTAATTCTTAATTGAAATTAATTTGTTTTTAATTGAGGTTTTGAAATGAAATTTTTCATTTCACTGATTATTTTACTTGTCAAAACCAAAATGGAAATGCTGATATAAGGTGTTTACAGTGAAACCTTAGGTTGGTGGTAAGTTGAGGTAGATTTCTAATGAAAATAATGGCAAATTAGGAAATCGAATTTCAAAAAATAGTAGTAAAACACATACAGTGCCAAAATGAAAATGTGACATAAATAGGAGGTTTTTTTTTTGTTATTTTAAGAGGCTATGATGAGTATATGGTATGTGGCTGTCTTATGTCTAAGTCTTTGTTGTACTGTGTATTCTCATTTTGCCCACGTCTCTGTAATAAAAACATCCTATGTTCTTTCCATATTCTAATGTCGTTTTTACTAAGAGTAAAACATGGCATTAAATCAATACCATGTCTAATCTGTCAGTTACTGTAGACGTTTACATTATATATGTAAATTGTCCAATTACGTCCAGCGATCAGATATATTATTTAACACCAATAAAGTAAAATACCTCTATATGATAAGATCTACAATGTAATTTTCTAGGTTTCTCCTGTAGCCTTAGTTGTAAAAAAAACTAGAGGGACTAAATGCCCTGCTGCCATTATCCAAATTTCACCCCATGTGTTTGTATTCCTGCAGCTTTGGATAAAATTAAGCTACTCTGTTTGTGTCTATAAAACACATATGATGCCTCCGCGGTTGGATATAAAACATGGACATCTAATTTCTAAGCATTTTTATATAACTGTGATTTTAATACTATGGGAGGTCTTATTTGGAACAAAGTTCTAGAACACACATTTTGATAAAATGCTCAAGTTCAACTACCCCTCAAAATCACAAATTTTGACCTAAATCTCTAACATGACAATATGCACATCTTCTATCCATGCCTAATCATTGTGCAAAGTAAAATAAATGTAGCATTAATATTGTGGGAGGAGTTATCCAGAATAACAGGACCAGAACCAACATTTTGATAAAATGCCTAAGTTCAACTACCCCTCAAAATCACATATTTTGGCCAAAATCTTTAACATGTCTTCTATCCATGCCTAATCACTGTGCAAAGTAAAATAAATGTAGCATTAATATTGTATGAGTGGTTATCTGGAAAAACAGGTCCAGAACACACATTTTGATTTTTGATAAAATGGCCAAGTTCAACTACCCCTCAAAATCACAAATTTTGGCCAAAATCCTGCATATCTTCAATCCATACCTATAATCACTGTGCAGAGTAAAATATATGAAGCATTAATATTGTGGAAGGAGTTTTCTGGAATAACAGCTTATCAGAGATGCGACGGACTAATGAATTGCGGGTAAAAGAATTATGCCTCTCAACTTGTCGTCGTGGGGGGCATAAAATCCTGAAATGTTTAGTGTTCAGTTTACACAGGTTATATTTCACAGCATGTTTGATCTGAAAAAACTTTAAGCTAATTTAGGTCTGGTTTAGAAAGGTATCCAGTTTACACAGGTGATCTCACAGCATGCTTTATCTGGGAAAGAGACTTCATTGAAGATCTAATGGTGGCTTTGAGTTGTTATAACTCCCCTTTGGGTCGTTGTCTCTTTAACACATTCCCCGTTTCACTTCTTTTTTCTATTCAGTTATGGTGGATTTCCCGGATGATTAACATATTTGATTTGCAATTCTTCAATGAACATACCAATATTCCTCTAGTTACACCTATAAAACTCCTTCTAAACTCCTGTCTTTTGTCTGCTCGTCAACCAATCAAGAGTTCTTTAGATTGGTATGTTCATTGAAGAATTGCAAATAAAATATGTTAATAATCCGGGAAATCCCCCATAAGTAAGGGTTTGGTTTGGACAGGTGTTCCATTCATGCAGTTGATCTCAAATTAGGCTTGATCTGAAAAAGACTTCAGCTAAGTAAGGGTTTGGTTTCAAACAGGTGTCTTGTTTACACAGTTGATCTCAAAGCATGCTTGATCTAAAAAAAGATTTTAATTAAGGTGGTTTGGATGTCTAAAGCTGCGCATCCATCTCGAGCATCTGATGAAAATTTGAATTTTCCATTAAAATGTTGTTAAATTGATTTTGAATAGTTTGTTGAAAATAGATAAAACGAAATAAGCAACATTTATGCTGTTAGCTTACAAAATAGGTCACATAATAAAAAATTCAAAATTAATTAAGGGGAGATAATTCTAGCGAAATAATATGAGAAACATCACATTTTCGCGATTTAATCAAAAAATGGTCGGTGACCCCTATTTTTTATCTTATATTTTCAAGGAGATTTCTTAAACATACTTTGTATTATATTTTCAGCAAAATGTAACATTTTATTTATACAAAAAATTCTAAAATTGTATTTTCTCCCCATATAGACTATATTAAAAAGGTAAAATTCTTGCTATTATCGGAAGCTTCTCACGGAAAAAGACTTCGGTGACCTATTGTCTTTTTTATCAAAATTTTGAAGTGCAATAAATAATATCACAGAAAAATAAGAGAAATCTATGGTTTTGTTTTTAGTCCCCCAAACTACCTTAAGCCAGGGTCTGTATAAGACAGGTGTCCAGAATATAGGTTCTGAATACATAAACAGTGATACTAAAGGAGGACACATATCTTATTTAGAGAGGAAGGTTGTTTTTAGCTCAGGCTCTGTTTAGAATGGTGTTTGTCTGTTTGACATACTGAGGTATTATAAAGATATGATGGTATTGGTGCAACCTTGTAGAATATGTTTGGTTTATGTAGGTTTCCAGTCTTGTCAATGTTCTGTTTGGACATCTGTTTGATTTATACAGGTTCTGAATATTGAAATAAGAGAACTCTTCTAAAAAAAAACAATCAGGAGATAAAAAAGGAAATTAACAAAAGATATCATATGCCAATGCTCACTAGGTTTACCCCTTAGCTCTGGTACTATTACTATTAAATGTAAGTCATTCACATAGAAAATGTTCAATATTTCCACAAAGGGGAGTGGGGACCTAATGCTAAGTTCCAAATCAAATATCAAATGGCTGTAATGTGTAGGTCATGCTGAGAGTTGGTTATGCAGAATACATAAAATATTCGCAGAAATTATTTTAAAGTCAATTTTGCGAAAATACGCGAAAATTACCCGCTATACAGTATTACATAAAAGTACATAAATGCACTACATTCATGTGTGATGTAATTCATCAAACTTAACCTAAATATTTTAAGCCCTCCATGAATTTTCCAGTTTTCATGTTACATAATCTGGAAAAAGGTAAAATGTATACAATGTAATTGTTTCAGGACTAGTGAAAAGATTAACAACTGGTCAGCATAAAATATTTAATTAATTTTCTGGGTATTGATTTCTACCACTGAAACTTGTATTTTCCTTTCTTAGTTTCAATTATTGGTCAAAGTATTTGTCATCAGAATACAAAATCCATCCCCTATAGCTTTATTGTTCTGTTTGTATTTAAGTATACACCAAGGATCTCTGACTGTCATAAACATCCACAGAAGATCTAAAAAGCCAGACAATACCAGTATTCTAATCATATCTTAGACATAGTAAATACAACATTTGTATTCTCTTGATAAATAGAATGATTCTTCCTAGGTATATTGCAATGACAAGAAATTTAAATCCTTTTTTGTATCCTAACTTATTCATTTTTCCATTTCAATGTTACCGACATTTCCATCTCTATTCAAATTCTAGGATTTTTCTGAAGTCTTGTTCCTGTAAGATTCACTTTCACAATAACTCTTATAGTTTGGTGTAAGTCTTAACAAATCCAAACAAACTTAATTTCTTTTTTTGCATTGAATAATTTAATCAAATTTCTTTGCATATTCTAACAAAATGTGTTTTTGAAACTCTACATATGCCTTCAGCACCAGATTTTTTTACCTCTGTGACCTTGACCTTTGACCTAACCTATTTTTTGGGGGCATATTTATGTTCCTCTTGACTAGACCTATACAGCTGCCAAATATGATAAATCTATCTTGAATAGTTCAAAAGTTATGGTTAAGGTTAAAGTTCCAGACACACAGACAAACAGACAGGACAAAAGCAATATGCCCCTGATCCAAGATCTGAGGGCATAAAAATTTTTTTTTTTTCACTTTTTGGCTCAGTCTGTAATGGTCATACTTTAATGGAGAATGCAGAAAGCAATCGTGTATTCCAATCTATTTTGGTAGTTGTACATGCACCCTTTGAATTTAAATTTGGGGGTACAGGTTTTTTTTCGAGGGTACATTACGTATACCAGTATCTTTATTTTGATTTTTAAAAGGGCAGAGCAAGGAACTTATCAAGCTGCATGGCATATGCCTACTTCTATATTCCTTTCACTTTTGATGTGAACAATACAATTCGACATTAAAACATTCATTAATAAATTATAAATTTTTTTTCAAATGTTTTGATTTGTGAAATTGTATGTACATGTTTTCAATTGTAAATGAATTCAAGTTGCAATCAACTGGGCATTGCATAATTGTTGGCAACTATTCACTCTCCCTTTTCCAAAAATTATGAATCTTTGACAATCTTAAAAATATACAGTAAAATGGTAAAATTATGTACAGTTTTACCTTACCTTTATAATTATTACAAACTTCCAAATGTCTCTGTATACAAAAATTATCGTCTTGTTTGCATATATTTTTGACAAATCTGAAAATGATAAATTATAACAAATTATTGTTATTTATAATACATCTAAAAAGTCTAAAAAAAAATATGAGGCTCTACAAGAAAGAATTATCAAACACAGAATTCATCTATTTATCATAATAAAAATAATTTAGGCCATTATAAAAAAATTCCCAAATTCTCATCCAACTTTTTAAAAAAGGGCGGGATGGAGAACTTTTAATATTTTTTTTATCAATAATTGAAAATTTGGGGGAGTGGATGAAAGGTTAAAATTAGTATCATGGGGCAAGAGGGGATGAGCACCAGGAAATCTTTTATTGTTGCCTAATAATTATGTTTTTATTATGAAAAATATTAATCAATTTTTATGGGTGTGCAACTTCATTGGTTCTTAATATGTCCTTAAAAGATTTTTACAAGATAATGAAAACTAGTTTCCTATGGTATTCGTCCTGCTCCTGCCTCATTCCAACTTTTTTTTGTCCGATTCAAATCTCATTCTACTTATTTTGGTTTATAATATTCCCATCCCATTTCAACTTATTTTTTCCCATTCACATCCCATTCCAACTTATTTTTCTCCTGTTAAAATCTCAAAAGTTATTTTGTCCTGTTCCTATCTAATTTCATTTTTGTTTATCGTTTTGTTGGGTTTTTTTTGGGGTTCTTATTGTACACTTTCAAAAAATACTTATTTTGCAGAATTAACCTGGTTTGGCCTATGATGATATGCTTAAAGATTGTTTGTACCTGGTAGATCTGTCAACTTTAATTATATAATCACCTGTCCTCTAACTGTATCACACCTTTCTTTTGTCTGCTAAAACAAAAGAAAATCACATTAAAATTCTTGTCGCATCACTGCTTTCTGTCTTGTAGATGAAAACATGTTATATGAAGAAAAAAAATTGATGAATGCAAGTCATTTTATTGTCCATACTGCCAAATTTAGAAACAATTGTAGTACTTGTCATTATCATTGCAAAAAATGCAATTGGTCAGAATCAGAACCAAAAATTGAGTCTACCACTTAACCAAGTGTACATTTTTCAAATGACATGCAAGTTTCTAGCTCTGTTAACACTTTCAACACTAAATTAATTCTGTACACCTCATTTTTTAAGATTTTGCAAATTTATGCAAAGAGCTGACATTTTTCAATCTGACTTTGCCAGCATCTTTATACAAATATATGAAAGAAAGAGGCGGGAGGAATGGGGTGGAGGGGAGGAAAGTGGGCGATATGCAGTAATTCTCACTGCAAAATAAACCTTTTCACACTAACTGCGGGGTAGTCCATGAGCACACTCATTAAAAACTTCCGGAGGAAAATTCTTTTGTTCTACCCCAAGCCCCACCTTCCGGATATTTACGTTACACATGCTCTCTGACTGGCCCGCAGTTATCGTGAAAAGGTCTATTGGAATGTTGACTTTTTTGGTGTTAAAGTTGTTAGGGAAACCAGCTGAAATGAGTTAGGCAACCTATGTTGGGCATACATATAGAGTGGTCAGTCCTATTTGCTATCTTGTATAAAAGTCATGAAAAGGGGCTGAATTTTGATAGTCCCTTTTGGGCAAAAAGGCTGGTTTTTGCAAATTTGCCTTAACTTGATGTAAAATATTCCATTTTTTAATAAATTCCTCTTGTAGTGTGGCATTTTTTTTTTACTTTAACTTCAAACAGGAAAACCAAGAACTTGAGATTTTTGCTGCAGGTCTGGACGAGACATGTGTCTATGACAGCCAATCCCTAACTAAATTTAGACTTTTTGCACTGTTAGATCTCAAGAAAACAGGGACCTCAACTCGAGGAGTTTAGATTCTTGAATCCTTTGGGGTTATCTATTCAGACACAGTACCTATCTGTCTTCCATGCCTGGTGAACTTCAATTTCAAATGTATGGAATGCCATAAGGACATTAAAATTAAAATTGCCAAAATCTATACAACTACTTTACAACTTCGCAGCTTTAATTCTGCCCATCTGTGTATTTGCCAAGTTTTCTTAGATTCAACTCTACTGGGTCATTGTATGTTGGATTGTCTTAAGGTCCCTTTGTCAGTCAAAGGATGACAGTGTTTGTAAGTGTACTGTAATGTTGTTTATTTTTGTTGATGATCCACAGATGTAGAATTGGTTCACAGTGGCAAAACCAGTACTAGGGGCTGTCTTGATTAACCTATGAGGTGTGAGTGTTCGCTCCCCATTGTGACTTCTAGATGAAAAATAATAAGAAGAGCAGAGTTCCATTTGCTTAACCTTACCATGTATTTGTAGAGATTTCGTCCGATGTACATTTACGCAATATCCCTTTATTTGTTCATAAGAATTGATGTATTATAAAAAAGTAATATATCATTTGTGTACATGGTGTTATGTGAAAATTATTCCTTAACATGTGAGTTGACAATTAAGGATGTTTGCTGGTCAATTTTAAAATAACAAGGATTTCAATTAAAGGTGATGTTTTGTTAGAAAATCCACAAAGAAGTAATTTAAGCCAAAAAATCAATAGGTTACCGATGTAATTTTTGAGATAAAAGTGTTTCAAAAAATGGCGGGAAACCAAACTCCTCTGCATTTTTCATACTAGGTTTAACATGAACAATGTTTATCCAAAAATGAATGTGACAAAATAACACGAACTGAATAAAATTTTATCAGAATGCTCAAAAAGATGTATAAAATGAAATTATGAGAGAAAAAAAGGGGCTCACCGGACAAAAAATCATTAAGCTTTTAAATGGATAAAACAAGAGAAGTTAGAAAATCTGACAGAAAAACATAAACATGACCAGCGAACATCCTTAAGCCAATAATTTTACCAAAAAGGATTTCTGCATCATATGGGTTTTTCTTAATATAAAAAACTCATTACGAGGAACAACTATTTAAAATGACTTGTTTGGTTGTATACTTGGAATGCATGTTATTTTCATTAGTTCATGATTTTGGCAAAATATTACAATTTTTATCAAGTTAGATAAATCTTGTGATAGCACGAAATTAAGCATTAAAACAAAATTAAAAATCTAGTTTATACCTACAGGTATGACTTGTAAACTATTAAAATGCAATTAATTCAAAATTTAACTTTTGACCTCCAGGTGGGGGTATGCTATAAAAATCAGCTTGTTTTATCTACAACCCAAAAATGGCCATGCTAAATAAAAGTGGCATCTCTTCAAATTGAACACAATATTTTTTTACTTTCATAAATATTTCAATATTAGGCCGTGTCAAATTTATTAGTCAATACTCATCCTGGGTCATAAAAAATATTGGGGTAATTGGATGGCATGTAATATTTTATTATTAAATTCTGTTTCACCCTACATCTTTCAACTCAAATCAAATTCTGACAAACATCAAGGTCCTTATTCGTAATTTTTACCAAAAATACCCAGTAGTAGTATTTGTGTAAAATGAAGTCTTCCTGGTTTTGGAGAAAAAATATTTCAGTAATCTGAACAAAAATAAAACTAAAATTGTAGTTTTAAACAAAAAAAAA
>MJUU01031783.1:4750-24518 GCA_002080025.1 Modiolus philippinarum | reverse complement strand
TTAAGCCAATAATTTTACCAAAAAGGATTTCTGCATCATATGTGTCTTTCTTAATATAAAAAACTCATTACGAGGAACAACTATTTAAAATGACTTGTTTGGTCATATACTTGGAATGCATGTTATTTTCATTAGTTCATGATTTCGGCAAAATATTACAATTTTTATCAAGTTAGATAAATCTTGTGATAGCACGAAATTAAGCATTAAAACAAAATTAAAAATCTAGTTTATACCTACAGGTATGACTTGTAAACTATTAAAATGCAATTAATTCAAAATTTAACTTTTGACCTCCAGGTGGGGGTATGCTATAAAAATCAGCTTGTTTTATCTACAACCCAAAAATGGCCATGCTAAATAAAAGTGGCATCTCTTCAAATTGAACACAATATTTTTTTACTTTCATAAATATTTCAATATTAGGCCGTGTCAAATTTATTAGTCAATACTCATCCTGGGTCATAAAAAATATTGGGGTAATTGGAAGGCATGTAATATTTTATTATCAAATTCTGTTTCACCCTACATCCTTCAACTCAAATCAAATTCTGACAAACATCAAGGTCCTTATTCGTAATTTTAACCAAAAATACCCAGTAGTAGTATTTGTGTAAAATGAAGTCTTCCTGGTTTTGGAGAAAAATATTTCGGTAATCTGAACAAAAATAAAACTAAAATTGTAGTTTTAAACAAAAAAAAACAAAAAAACAAAACAAAAAAAAATGAGGCATACTGATTTTGATTGGGAGGGTCACCGTGGATCAGAATCTACTAATTAACTTGATGTGGCTTTTTACAAGGATTTTGTGGAGAGCATTTTCCAACCGGTGATTTATTAAGTAAACCATATTAAAGCTGCCCTGATAGGTGACTAATTTTACAATTTTGTCTTTCTTCTTATTTTGCAATTTCAAATACAATAGAAATAACCTTAAATCCTATGTTATATAAAATAACAATATAAACTGTTCAGGGGAGCTAATTTATAAAGTTTTTAATCCACCATTCAGGGGGAGGTAATTTATAACATGTTCAGAAGAGGCACTTGAATACTTTAGATAGTTACAGCACAGAGTGTTTGAATGATCTACAATAAACAGCAGCTAAAAGAACTATGTACCATTATAAATGAGCCAATCAAATCTAGTCCACACCAAAAAACTAAATTCTGAATTTAAATTCTACATATATGCGCATTTCGATAACTTGTGTCATTTCACATTTGAATTTGGGTATATTTAAGTTATATCAATACAGTACGAAACATTTCTTCATTTCTAATAAATTTGAGGAAGGACTAGTACAAAATGAAAACTGTAGTCCTTCAGGCCAGCAAAATTTGATAGATTTCATAAAGCTGCATTTATTTATTGACAGGTAAAACTTTTGGCGGACTAGTGAAATCAGGTTTTTTAACTGAATGATAAGTAAAAGTGTCAAAACCCTGCTTATATATTGTATATTAGGGTAATGTTGCATTCACCTTTGTTCGTTATTTGCTTAAGAACAAGATAACAAGACATTGAAATTGTTATTTGATTTATGTTTTATCGGATGCAACTCATTGGGCAGTGAAATTTATTTAAAGACTAAAATGTGACCTCAAACATAGCAGAAATTTTATCCACCATACATATATATTTATATAAAACATCTAATTAGCTATTTTCATCCACGCCTGCCCCACAAATTTCATCCCCCCACATTTTTTTTTTCCTTTTCAAAAAGTACAATTTCAGTTTCCCATTTGTTTTAGGAAACCCAGAAAACTATTGTCTCCATAACCAGTAAAACATTGCCATTATAGAACATAGAACATAGAACATAGAACATATTTTATTTATCAAATTAATGGCCCACAGGGGGCTACATGAGTTTTACATATAAAGAAAAAGAAACATTGATTGGATAGCAATGGACAGCACAAATAATAATATATGACATTATGTATCAAANATTTTATCCACCATACATATATATTTATATAAAACATCTAATTAGCTATTTTCATCCACGCCTGCCCCACAAATTTCATCCCCCCACATTTTTTTATCCTTTTCAAAAATTACAATTTCAGTTTCACATTGTTTTAGGAAACCCAGAAAACTGTTTTCTCCATACCCAGTAAAACATTGCCATTATAAGATGGGACAGAATAAACAAGACACTCTCAAGTCCAGCCTGTATCGCTCACCTCGACCATGACCAATACATTCAGTCAAAAAAACTTCTTTGTTAAAGGCTCTCAATTTCAAACTATGTAAAGAAACATTATGTCAAATGGTCCAACATTTAACCAATATTTCCCTGCTACCTGCAATCTTGATCAGCACCTCATAAGTAAGTAACATTTGTGTCATGTTTCTTTTAAATGCATTTAGCAGTTCCATAGAAGAAAATCTTTGTATGATTTCCCATAGGGTCCAATGTTTAAGTAAGTTACCTGCTGGCAGCCATGTTGGATGAGGGTTTTGCAACAAAGTAACAACATTTGGTCAATGACTTGAAAAACACCTTTTTTGCAGGAGATCATCTAAACACATTTTTGCCAAGTCTGATTCCAATCCACTCAGCACTTTCAGAGAAGATTTTTGAATGTGACTTTTCTCATGGGGTCCAATGTTAAAACTGTGTTTCCCACTGGTGGTCATCTTGAATAAAGCACTGTCCTCAAAAACAACTTTTTTTGCAGGGGACCACCAAAGGACTATTGTGACCAATTTTGGTTCAGTAGTTTCTGAGATGATCTCCAAATGTATTTTATCATTTGGTCCAATCGTTAAACAAATGTTTGCCACTGATGGTCATCTTGGTTGAGGTTGAACATTTGGGCCAGGTTTGGTTCCATTTGGCCCAATAGTTTCAGAAGAGAACATTTTTTCAAAAGTTTACGCCGTACGGACGACAGACAAAAATTGATGGCAAAAGCTCCCTCTGACTATAGCCAGGTGAGCTAAAAATTTCAACATCATAGTGATATATAATGTGTAGTTGTTGAGAACTAAAGCTTAACAATTTAAAAATACAAAATTCAAGAAAAGTGACTCAAGTGTAAAATAGGTCATGGACACTTCAGTCCATACTTACGGTCAGTAATGTGTATTATTGAGAAACAGGCTTCAATTCAAAATTTAACAATAGTCATACAAGTGTAAAATATAGGTCAAAGCAACTTAATTAGCCGCAATCATATCTATTCCCCAAAAAAAGAGTCTATACTACTTTAGAAAACATGCAATATTATGGCAGATTTCCAGGACGATTAACTTATTTTATTTGCAATTCTTCAATGAACATACCAATATTACTCTTGTAACACCTTTAAAACTCCTTCTAAACTCCTGTCTTTTGTCTGCTCTTCAAGCAATAAGCTTCAATAGAATTCTATTGTATTCCAATTTGTCATCACTGGAGTATCAAGGTAAACTCCTTCAGGCTGTACAAATTGGTATACAATAGAATTCTATAGAAGCTTGATTGCTTGACGAGCAGACAAAAGACAGGAGTTTAGAAGGAGTTTTATAGGTGTTACTAGAGGAATATTGGTATGTTCATTGAAGAATTGCAAATAAAATAAGTTAATCATCCCGGAAATCCGCCATAATTCTACTACTGCATTGGCAAAGATATCAGGCAACAAAAAATGATTACCTTGACCAGAAATTTTCAACATAATACAATTGCTTAAAAATACAATAGATATCAAAGTTGCATGTTAACATAAATTTCAAAGTCAAATATATAAAGCAGAGACTTAAAAATAAATTATGACTTTGATCAACAATTATATATATTTTCCATGTATCTATTTTTTGTTTTCAAATTTTTTGTTCTTTAGAAATTAAAAATGTCAAGTCAATTTAAACATGTTAATCAAAGATAATCCTCTTCAAATGTTCTGTACTGCACTGAATTTGTCAAAAATTTAATACTTAGCAATTTATAAATAACACCTATTAATCTTAGTACTTGACTTCCAAAAAAAAAATGAAAATAACTATAAAGTAAAATTATCAAAGAAAAACATGTACCTACTGTAACTATTTCAATTATCCTATCTTCTGACTGACAGGTGCTTGTCACTTTCCTGAATGTGTCATTAACAACTGTAATAAATTTCCTGTTTCCGTTCAGTTAAAGGGCTCACAATGCTATAAGAGAGAACATTTGATTATTATCTTGTACAAATGATTCTGACATAGTGACTTATCAAATATGAGAAGGTGAAATAGCTGGAAGCCTTTGGTGTTTACTCAAGCATGACTGATCATAAAAATATATAGTAAAGACCTCAATGACCTCCGCAACCTTTAAAGGTAAACAAAGGTCAGATTATAGTTCATAATGTACAACTTCAACAGAGTGGAAAATAGACTTATAATTATCTAAGTTTAGATCAATAAACAGGTGGAATTTTAAAAGGTGAAAAGGATATAAATATATTGATATGTAATTTTTAAACTTGCAGATTTAATGGAGTTTTCTAACTAAAAACCACAAAATTTTATTTACATCATGTTTTCTATACTTGTATCCTTGTCTGGGATCCTTGTACCCTGTAGAATTATACGTTTTAATCCCAAAAAACTAAGTGGTTATATCTGAAATACATATACTCTTTAATCAGCATACCCTTTTATGGAGTATGAATGCCATTTACCCTTGACCGTGAAACAACTTTTTTCTGGTACCGTTAACATTATAATAGATCAAATTTTTACCATTTATCGGCAAAAATGCTAGAGTGATTCGTGAAAAAGCTCAAAATGCCCTACCGTTAACGTCATATGACTGAAATTTTTACCGTTAACAACCAAAAGAGTACTCCCATTCACACCCTCTTTTATTCAGGTAGTGAGAGCAAGATAGATTGTGGATACAGGGTAGAACACATAGAGCTATAGGCTATAGCACTTCTTCATCTTGTAATTTCTGGGGAATTTGAGACTTCTACATAACAATGCAAGTTCTGACACTGCAGTTGTAGAACCATATCTCTTACAATCATAATGAAAATTCCTGATAACATTGATGGAGTTAAACAAAGCAAAGGATTTCCGTCCTCAGCTAATTCTCTCTAGTCTCTCAAAAGATAAAAGAAAACAAGTCCCCTTTCACACTAGCAATTTTAGATTGATCTTTTTGAGGATTGACCTCCTAAAGATTGATCTAAAATTTCTAGTGTGAAAGGGGTCTAGTTCTCTTTTCATCTTTTGAGAGACTAAAGCAAATAAGCTGAAAGACGGAAATCCTTTATAAGTGTAAACAGGTTTGATCAATCTTCAATCGGAGATAAAAGATCACATCCAGAGGTAGTCTCAGAGAGATCGATCTTTTTTCAAATTTCTATCTATCTTTTGT
Organism: Modiolus philippinarum; assembly: GCA_002080025.1. Lineage (NCBI taxonomy): Eukaryota > Metazoa > Mollusca > Bivalvia > Mytilida > Modiolidae > Modiolus > Modiolus philippinarum. The sequence continues at coordinate 19,154 of MJUU01031783.1, read as the reverse complement.
ATTTTGGACTATTTTATAACAAGAAAGACATATTGAGTGAGTTTTATCATACAGCGCAATGTTACTGTTCTTGATCTTGCACTTATAAAAGTAAATGCAGACTTATCTTCTTCAAAATAGACTCAAATAAAGATCGATTACAATTGAAACAAGTGTAAACATAGCAAAAGGGTCCTAGATTTCATTTTCTTATTTTCAAAAAGTTAAAATGTTACAGTACTGCAGCTTCTTTTTTTGACATTCGATGTAATGAAATCAATACATAGTGAACCTTGGGAATTGGGCCGAATTTATTTTACTTTTCAGGCTTTGGCTTCGGGAATTTCAACTTTGCACAACTTTTTGGGGTGCAAATGAATAGCCAAATGCCCTTCCCTATAATGACATATAAAATGTTTGGCTTAAGTTCTAAATGGAAAACCCTGATCATGTAAAAATGAATAATTTGTAAAGAAAAGTTAAAACAATCATAATACAGATCTCAGGTGTTCTTTTTACCTATTAATAAATGTTAATACTGAAAACATTTGTTATATAAATAACTATTGAAATTTCCTCTAAGGCCTCTAAAAGTACAAACACCTGGGAAAGTATTCTGTAATCCTTGTTGGCCTACATATTTTCCAACCATAACTGCAACGCCATTTTCATCAAAGTTAGTAAAATTTGGTTACTTCATATTTTTTCCTTCAATATACCTAAAACTTTACATATTATTATTTCTTTAGGGTGGTTCGGGGGAATAAGTAAAATCCATCAGTTTGCATAATTAGACTTCAAAAATTGAACTTCCAAAATATCAAATAAAAGTTTAGGCCACACGCCATATAAAAGCTCACAATCTTTCACCAAAAATTAGGATTTTTTTTAGTTGAAATGTTAAGAAAATTTTTAAAATAATTTAAGTTACAGTCCAGGAGAATTTTGATTCATTATATATATTGCTAGCCCCTGTATTGAACTTTCTAAAAACAAAAAGAACAAGAGCTGTCGCCGAATGGCAGCCAAATATACCCCCCGCTTATTGAACCTGAATCGATATGGTAAGTGCAAAATTAAGTTGGTGTGGACACAGTACAATTGTGGACACAATACAAGTATGGACACAATGATATAATCTTCAAGAAAGAAATTTTCACAAGGGTTCCAATGAAAACACTTTGTCTAGATCAGACAAATATAAAATTCCCCCTTTTTCAGCCTATTTGACATTTCACACATCTACATATAGTGTTCTTCCTTTGTCTAAAGTTTCATCAAAATCCTTCAAGTGAATTAAGAGGAGTTGTGCGTACGAGGTAACCCATACATAGGGAATCAATGAAAACTCAATGTTCAATTATCTCCCCTTCCTGGTTTTGGACAATAATTATATTCCTTCATGCACATCTCCATATAGTGTCCTTCCTTTGTGTAAAGTTTCATCAAAATCCTTCAAGTGGTTTAAGAGGAGTTGCGCTTACGAGAAGTGTGGACAGACGGACAGACGGACGGACAGACGGACGGACAGACAGACAGACAGGGTGATTCCTATATAACCCCCCAAACTTTGTTTGCGGGGGGTATAATAAATGGGGTCATGGACCTTATTATGTAATTATTGCACAAAATCAAAATTTTCGTAGTGAGATTTCTTCGTAAAATATTTTTTTGAAATTACCTCCCATGTTTAAATTTTTATTTCAAAGAATTTCACAGTACAAATACTATCCTGAATTTTCCGTCAAAGATGAATGCTAAGACTAAGAGAAATGGGCCCATTATTTGTGTTTTAAGCGAAAAATTGTAAAGATTTGTCAAAATTTTAAAATGTTTGTATATTTCTTTAATAAAAAATACCAAATCATTAAACGTGAAATCAAAATGGCAGAATACTACTGAACTACCTTAAAACAACATAAGTTTTAAAACAGTTTCCCAATATGTGCCTGAAATTTTAAGCCTAGACTGAGGCCTAAAAAAAATTACCTGTGTTTCCGGTAACATACTCTTCAAAATTAGGGTCGGTAGGTTGGCATCTTTTTTTTATTTTTCCAAAACTTTTTACATAGACATATAGAGTGTAACTTAATTCTGGACTTTATCAATTGCCAAAAAAACTTTCGGGTAGGGTTACCAGAAACACAGATTTTTTTTTATTCTGCCTGAGGGCATAACTATTTTGTAGGAATGTAGGACCAACAACAATTTTACATCTAATTACACCTTATGTAAGTAGGCTGCACTCTGACTATTTTTTTTGGCAAAAACTCCTTCAGTGAGACCCTTGTCATGCAGTTATCTGTGCGTTTTGATAATAAAAAACTTTTGGTGTAATTAAACAGATAATCATGAGCGTCAGGGTATTTGCCAAAAATTCAGGTCTTGAGTCTAAATTTCCCTTTCAGGCAGAGAAATTTTTCCGGCCCTTGACTTGTATTTTTGGCAAATACCCCAATGTTCGTTATAACTCTGTTCATATTCATACCCTCTTATAACCTATCCAACCTTCAATAACATTTTTTTGGCAAGCTTTTCAATATGAAGTTAATTTTCTGTTTTATTTACAAGGGCAATGTGGTATGAAATAGAGCTATAATTTTTTTATTACCCTACTCACCAGGTTTATATTAACATGCACTAATATAAGTTCATAAACCAGTCAACAGATAACATTATAACAGGATCATAGCAGTCTTCTGTCCCTGATGTATTTATATAAACCCTGGGGAGGCTGAAATTATATTGAAACAAAAAATAATGAGGCAACATGAACATACAAATGTACATGTGATTAATGAGGACATATTCTAAATTTTATGATATTTTTTTTCTAATTAAATAATGTATAGTTTACAAGAATGCCAAAAATTTTGATGGTGGCTTTGACAGTCAAGAAAGCTAGAAAAATACCCAAAGAAACCTACAAAAGGTGCTTCAGATCTACTTTCCTGTTGTTTTTTACCATATCCATGACGTTACAATTATCGTGCAATCAGAACGATGCAGGCTGATATGGACATATCAAACTGGTTATGTTGATATCGACAGTTTACTTCTGGTCTCGTATGACATTTTCATCCGCGTGGTAAATTGACCTGGGTCAATTTTTAGAAACATTAAATTGAACCTCCTCATGGGAAATTTATCCTCCCCTGTATGGTATTTGATCCACCCGGAAAATTGACCTGTGGGTCAAAATCCTATGCAGAAAAGCTTGAACAGCAATAACTAGAACACCATGGATGTCTCAGAACCCTTTTTCTGGATCCTCTGTTCAAATTTAAACACAGTTCAACCTAGATAGCTCAGTGGAACATTTCTTGTTGAAGTGTATCAAATAAGAACATATAAGGAAAACAGTCTTCCAACAATATATGGCAGAATTTTATATTTTCAACAACATGACGGACTTAGAAAAACAACAACTAATTCTAGACAACACTGAACTGCTCAAGTCCAAAAGTCACTCAGAACTCAGTACCGATAGTATGAAAGTTATTTCAAGAAGATATCTATATAGAATACATGTAGAGAGATTTAAAATAATAAATGAAGCTTATAAACATTAATTGGTAAATGGAGAGGTGTGGGGGGGGGGAGGGGGATTCTGCTGTAAAGGAAGGATATAGTATTGAACTATTATGACTGTTACAATAAGTGCTGTCATCTATGAGATATGTCACATAGTGAATTGCGCATTTTATCTTTTAATTACAAGCTTAATTAATGCTTGCATCAGTTTTCTAGTTAAGAACTATAAATTTTACTAACATTTTAGTGCTGATTTTAATAAGTGGAGCCTATGGTGATTTTAGACAACAAACGAGTGGAATATATAGTGCTTTTAGATTTTAGATCTTATTGCGAAGTGTATAGCTTTTTTTTAGATTTTAACCAGTAGTGCTATTAACATTTTACAATATATTTAGACTTTAAATGCTGATAACAATTGAGGGAATAGGAAAAAAAATTTCAGACCTTACGTAACATGTTTTACTGATACCCAGAATTTTATACCGTCAGTGGAATTTTAAGATTTTAATAGTGTTATATAGAACAGTGAAATCGAATGTGTTTCTAATTATATATATCTGGGCATTCATTTTTCAGCTTCCGGATCCTTTTCTTTAGTAAAGCAGGAATTATATAAAAAGGCCCTGAAAGCCTTCTTCAAGTTGANGTGGAATTTTAAGATTTTAATAGTGTTATATAACTTTTAAGCGAGTAGAAAGAGCTGATAGAAATTGAAACAGTTATACAATGTGCCCACTGTATTATAAGCCCCCTTGCACTGTGGATGGTGGATGTACATAAAAATTTTAAAATTTAATTTCAATGTTGATTGGTTTCATATCACGAGCACAATACCGCCATTGCACCTGCACGGATAGAGAATCTTGTTCTACATACCAATGGTATGGTTCTCCTACAAAGGAGGTGAAGATCCAGAGGTAAGGTAAGCTCATACACCCCTCTAGTTCGATCTGTTTTCATAAGTCCCTGGGTCACAGTCTGAGCCATCGAAGTTTGTCTATTGTTATTTACTTGCTTTAAAACAGACACTATCCTTGGTTTCTTGCATGATGATTTTACTGTAAATAAGATGCTAATAAAATCCCCCTTAATGGGTTTACACATGGTATACCTGGTCTCGCCTCCCCAGTCAAACTCAAACGGCATTTTTTTTATGTTGGCACCATCTTAAATGATGACACTGATCAGTTAATAGTATTTCTATGTCTCAGACGCTGTTCATGCCAACAGCTGTAATGATATTTGTTGTTTATAAGTTAACACAAGTTTCTAATTTTCAAAATTTTCAAAATTTCTAGACAAATTTTATGGTCTTGTTTTATGTTTTCAAAGCCTTTGTAATACTAAACAACTCCCCTTTATGAATTTCTATACAGAATTCTTGATGTTTTGAAGTTCCCTGCTATAAAAGAGGTAACAGCTGTATCAGCTGTCTCTGTACTAAACAGCAGACACATCCCTATACAGACTGCTCTGATGTAGGTCTACATAAACACTTTGTCGACTGAAGAGGAACTTGATTAAATGATAAACTACTGCATCAATTCCATCAAATATCTGTGTATTACATAATATTTACTTCTAGTAACACTCACTTTTTTTCTTATATCTGACCTCAAATATTTTGTGGTTATGGTATTGATATGTTGTCCCACCTAACTAAAGTTTCTTTAGAAGAAATAATATAAACATTGGCATCATCTTCCTTTTGGAACAACTGTTATAAATGGTAAAATAAGAGGTTCTCAAGAGCCTGTTTCACTCACCTTGAATTACATAGAGAGTCTAAGACAAAGAGGTTAAAGTTAAACTACAGTTCCAATTTGCCAGTGGTTGAAAGAAGACTTATGAAATTATTTTCAATAGGGTCCAATGTAACTATGGTGAATAAAAGGATATGGAGTAAATGCACATGAGACAAAGTCTCTACAAATACATGGTAAAAAACAAGCAAAGGAACAACGCTTTTATTGTTGTTCTTCATCTTGAAGTCACCATGAGGCCTTCAACAATGAGCTTTGCTCATACCTCATAGTAAGTTCAAGAAGGCCCCTAGCACCAGTTTAAGCGGAATTCCCTTAAACCGGTGGCCATCATGGACAATAAGTGTGAATTAAAAACACTTTTTTTGTAAAGATCTTTGTGGCCATTAAGTTTGGTTCAGTAGTTTTAGGGAGCTCATTTAAAGTGTTCGCAAAGGGTCCAAAGTGAAAATATGTTACCCCTGATGGCCACTTTGGATAAAGTGCATACCTGAAAAACACCTTTTTTGCAGGGGACCACCCAAGGTCTATTGTTGCCAAGTATTGTTCCAACTGGTCTAGCAGTTTCAGGAGATCTTTGAATCCATTTTCCCATAAGGTCCAATGTTAAACTATTTCCCCCCATTGGTTCCATCTTGGATAAAGCTTGGACCTGAAAAATACTTTTTTTTCCAGGGGACCATATAAAGACTGTTGTCGCTAAGTTTGGTTCCAATTGGTTCAGTAGTAACAGTGGAGAAGATCTTTGAGTTTTACCTAAGGATCCAATTTTCAATTATGTTTCATGATGGTAGACATCTCATAAAGTATGGACCTTAAACACTATTTTTTTTTGCAAGGGGCCACTCAAGGACTATTGTGGTCATGTATTGTTCCAACTGACACAGCAGTTTCAGAGGAGAAGATCTTTTAATGTGTTTTCCCACAGGATCCAATGTTAACCTATGGCCTAGCTGGCAACCATCCTTAATAATTATAATGCCAGAACTAGAAATAAACTTAGGGACCGACCATTTAACCTGAAGGGGGATTATGGTTTCTTTTTTTCTGGACATAATTTTTTTTTCTCACATGTATCAACAGAATATTTTTTTTCAAATTAACATTATTTTTTGGGGCAGAAAGCCTCCTTCAGAAAAGTTTTTTTCATCATTTTGGCAGCCAAAATATTTTATTTTTCACATAAAATCAGCTCTAAAATATTTTTTTAGAAAAAAACCATAGCCCCCCCCCCTCCTTCAAGTTAAATGGTTGGTCCCTTAGTGGTAAGTCTTCCAGGGAAGACATGTGTCGCCTGCGAAATTACATAAAAAATATTCTAAGTTCCCTCAAACAGGTAGTGGGCATGCAAGAAATACCAAACTCTGCTACACAATAAAGGTCCCCATACTGACACTCCATGCCAATTGCAGGTCTAAGGCTGGGATACATGGTTCCTGAGAAAACTGTGACACAAATATTTTGTGACGTCAATCAGCAAAAAATATTCTAAGTTAACATTCCATCAAACAGGAAGTGGGCATGTGGGAGATCCAAAACTCTGTTACACTGTAAAGGTTCCCATACTGATACTCCATACCAAATTGCAGAATTAAGGCTTGGATATGTTGTTTCTAAGAAACATGTGACACAAATATTTTGAGGCATCCATCAGCAAAAAATATTCTAAGTTCCGTCAAACAGAAAATAGACATACTAGAGATTCCAAACTCTGTTACACTGTATAGGTCCCCAAACTGATACGTCATACTGAATTGCAGAAGGTTGGAATGTGTGGTTCCTGAGAAATTTTCCAGACAGAAAAAACATTCTAAGTTTCGTCAAACAGGAAGTGGGCATGCGAGATAATTAACCCTTTTACACGGTATAGGTTCTCATACTGATACTCCATGCAAAATTACAGAAGGCTGGGGATACATGGTTCCTGAGAAAACTGTGACACAAATTTTTATGATGCCGAAGCCACCACTGACGATGCAAGACGAAGGATAGTGATTACTATATGTCCTCTCTGCGTGAACGCAGGCCACACAATGACCACCAAAGGACTATTGTGGCAAAGTTTGATTCCATTTGGCTCAGCAGATTCAGGAAAGATTTTAGAATTAGTTTCCCCATAGAGTCCAATGTACAACTATGTTCTCTAATTTCTTGAAAATTTATCCAATGCCTGATGTTAATAAAATAGAATTAAACCATTTATTCCAGTGTTTGCAATGATAACCACTGTATTTTTCGGCATCTTAGAGCATTTGCAAATATGTCATCCAATCCTCCCTTTATTTTTTTTTATTTTGTAATATTAAAATCTGCAATTCACGCCCCTCCCCCCCTTTTCTATAAAAAATAGTTTACTAACAATGTAAATGTATACAAGCTGTCATCAAGCTTGCCAATATATGTCCTTGACTATTCATTTTAATATATATATATATATAGCTATTTTTGTAAACATTTAGACATCTGTGGATCTAAATATAAATACAATATGTATATATAAACACATACCTGTTAGTATTATATAATTCACTAATGTAAATAAAAGAACACTGATTTCTGTCAAAATATTCTGATGCCAATGTAAAATACAAAATTCAAATCAGCCCTCAATATAGCCTACTAATGGTGCCCAAAACCTACTAAAATTTGACAATGGCCACCAAAACTCAATTGTTGATGGCAAACCTTAGCCACTGAATTTTAGGAAAAAAAACTTAATTTATTTAGCTTGGCCACCAAAATTTACAATTGACTACCATCATAATAGGGATGGTGGTAAAACTGGCAACCTTGAATTAAACCCTACTTTGAGAGCTGCAAATCCAAATTATCTTTCTACTATGAATCACATGTGTGGAACTGTTTAAATTATCTGTTTCTTGACACATTTATTCCATATCCCTTCATTGTTAAATTTAGTCCAAAGTTTTTGGTGTTTTTAAAATAGTGTCAATAAGTAAAGAAATTTTGAAGGACAAGCCTGAATCCTATCTCTTTGGAAATTTGAACTGACAACCAATCAGAAAGATAATTTTTTTTTGTTTACAAAACAAAAGCACATGGTCAAGAACATTGACAATTCAGTCTTCATGAAATTCTTCCAGAAGTTTGAGGAAATTTAGTCCATCAATTCAAAATTACAGATAACTTAAACACAGCATCATTTGGCAGACCAATAGAAAAAAATAGGGAAACAGGGAATGTGTCAAAGAGACAAAGACCCAAAGGGGAGAAATAACAACTCAAAGCCACCATAAGATCTTCAATGAACGGTGAGGAAACCCCACACCAAACGGCAGGTTGGAGTCGGCCCCTAAATAAAGAGTAATCAAGTTCAGCGAAATGAACATCATCCTAGACTCCTATAGACATAAAGAAAACTAACTAGAAAACAGAAAAGACACAAAGGCTTAATAAATTTCCTGACTTAGGACAAGCGCAAACCTGCATGGTGGGGTTAAACTAGTTTTACTGGGCCCAAACCTTCCCCTATAGCCAATGTGATAAATCAAAAAACAATCGTCAGTAATCTTTAAGAACAATAACTCTTAATGATGAAACTTATAACCTATAGAAAGTAATTTGATTTTAAAATTATTTTATTCAATAAACATGAAAAGGATTGGATAGCAGGCCGAAACCTATATATATCCTCTCCTTAGTAACTAGAAAGTAACTAGAACAAGAGGCCCTTAAGTGCCTGTATCACTCACCTGGACCATGGAATTTTGATTTATATTATCTAAGAGGCAATCATTCCAATGTTATGATGCCACTGGCTTCAACCTTGGATAAGTCATGAATTTTATCAACTACTTATTTTAGAGGTAGCCACTAGCCACCCATATTCTATTGTGACCATTGGCAAATTGTTGCTGTGGTTTCGGAGAAGACTTCTGAATGCATTATACTTCAACAGGACCCTTTGAGTGCTATGTTCTCTGCATGTGGCCATCTTGGACATTGTAGAATCATAAAAATAAAAAATTTTGAAGGGAGCCACCCAGGACTATGGTGACCAAGTTGGCTTCCATTTGGCAAAGTGGTTTCAGAGAAGATTTGAAAGCATTTTCCATAGGATCCTATGTTAAACTATTCCCCTTGGCGGTGATCTTCTATGTGGTATGAACAAAAAAAAATCACAATCTTTCTTGGTTATGACCAGGCTTGATTCCAATAAGCCTAGTGGATTTTAATGCATTTCCCATAGGGTAATTTGTTAAACTACATTCCCCTTTGTTGCTATCCTGGATGAGGCACAAACTTTGAAGGAGACCACCCAAGGACTCCTGGTTTACTTCCAATTAGCTCAGTGCTTTCAGAGGAGAACATCTTTGAATGCATTTCACATATATGGTCCCTATGACTATGTTAAACTCTGCCGGCTGCTGGCTGCCATCTTGAATTAAGTATGAACTTAATATAATTCATAAAGGTTCCGCGGAACCAAGTGTCTCAACTGCTCACTTCACTATCATTCTAATTTGGTCTTTCAAAATGTTCTGGCTAAGTAAAATTCCAATACAATAACACTGGTCTTTGACTGAGTTTCAGTAAAATTACCAAAATTGGAATATAAAATTTATGAAATCTTAACCATTGAAAATATCGTTTTTGACTAAAATTCATCAAAACATATGGTTGCGAACGAGAATTCCCCAAAATTGCTTGTCTTTGAGGGTTTCAGGAAATTAACCATAATTGGAACCATACTTTTTCATTTAAGTTTTCAGAATTATGTCTTGTATGAAGAAATGGCAAAGATATTTGATTGTATGCAAAAATTTCAAAAAATTGTTAGTTTTGGACATTTTCAGGAAATTTATCACAGTTGGAACCAGAATTAAATTCCGAAAGCTTATTGTGCATCTATGGATTCTACATCAAAATTAAAGTCCTTATTCTCAATATTTTGTTTAAAAATATGGACCTAAATAGAAAATTTTGCCAAATTCATTGAAGCAGAAAATATAGGTCAAGGTGACATAATTCTGATATGGATGTTGGTCACTACTAAAGATGTTACCACTTACCAATAAGCATCAGTCTATGGCATGTAGGTGCTGAGATATGGTGCAAACAAAAAAAATTCATCGAAAAAAACTAATGGAAGAATACGGAACAATTGGAATTATTTTTTTCAAAAAATAAACTTGGAAACAATGATGAAGTTGTACTGAACATTGTGTCAAAATTTCATTGATACTGAATATGATTTGAGAAAGTTATTTTAGTTCAAAAAAAGTTTAACATTTGGGTTAACCAAATGTTAACGATAACGACCCTGACGACGACGGAATCTATGCTCGCTATGTCTCGCTTTCGTCGCAGGCGAGACAAAAATTGCTACTATGAATCAGGCCATCTAAGAACAATTGTAACTAAGATTGGTTCCAAGTGTCTCATTGGTTTTAGAGGAGATTATATGAGACTTCTGAATCGTGTTCATTCCGATAACAGATCTTTTTTTATATGTAAAAAATCAATACATCAATACATCGAGAAAAAATCACTGTTGAGCTAAGGGTGATTTATGTTTAATCAATTTGTGGCACTCCATGTTAATTTTTTTTTTGTACATTAAAATCTAGTTAAAGAATTGTCATATAGGAAAAATTTAAAATGCACTTCAATTTCATAAATAGTTGGTTTTTTATGTTGTATATATTTATTTCAATAATTTTAGAGATCCAGTATTCCTTCTAACTGGTATCCGGGGCAATCGTTTCCGCCTTCAATTACACGACAGTTCATATCTCGAAAGTCCCGTATTGAATGCCTTTCCCATAGACAGTATACAATAGAATTCAATAGAAGCTTGATTGCTTGACGAGCAGACAAAAGACAGGAGTTTAGAAGGAGTTTTTTAGGTGTTACTAGAGGAATATTGGTATGTTGATAGAAGAATTGCAAATAAAATATGTTAATCATCCGGGAAATCCACCATAACTCAAAATTAAATTACCCAAACTCAAAATCACTAAAATAATCTCTGTCAGAGATAAATCAAATCACTCATATTTCAGTTGACAAATCACTCCAACTACAATCGATCATATGTCAGAGATAAATCAAATCACTCTTCACTGCAATCACTCATATGTCAGAGATAAATCAAATCACTCATATGTCTGAGATAATCAAATAACCCAAACTGAAATCACCCATATAATCACTCATGTGTCAGAGATAAATCACTCAAACTCAAATCACCCATATGTCAGGAGTAAAATCATTCTAACTAAAATCACTCATATATGTATAATTCAAATCACTCTAATTCATTAACATAAGTTAAATAACTCAAACTGAAATCACTTATATGTCAGGAGATAAATAAATCACTTCTATCTCAGGAGATATATCACTCATCATAATCAATCTTAAACACTTTAATGTCAGAAATAATATCACTCAAAATCAGATACATGTAAATCAATTTTATTTATAGTACTTTTTTTCTTACCTATATATTGGACCTCGATATTCAGACCTTAGCTTTCCCCAGTACCTCTGCTGTTGATCATCAAACCCTGTAAAATTAATATCAGATATATAAATATATAAATATAAATGTATACAATGTAATATCAAAAATTGGCAAAAGTACATTTAAATGCCAGTTTTTTAGCTATCAAATGAATCTTGTGGATTCTGACATTATACAGTCTGAGCCAAAAACTTTTTTCATTACTAGTCTTTCAGGCTAGTTCAGATGAGAAATTTACTAGTCCAAATCCCATTTTACTAGTCAAAAAATAAAATAAAATAAAAAATATGATGAAGTTACATTTTTTAACTTTTTTTTTAAAACCTTTTAAGACTGTTTTCTTTCTATGTAAAACATTTCATTTTCCTCCATTTCATTATAAAAATTATCTCAACAAAAAATGTTTACTAGTCCAGTCGGACTAGTGGTTTAAATAATGTACTAGTCCAAATTCAAAAAACACTATATACCTACTTCTTGTGCTAAGTAATTTTTCATCCAAAATGGTATACTACTGTAAAAAAAACGGGTATAAGTGGAGGTGGTGTAGGAGTCCACTTCAACATTTTTTATATCCGTCATTATTCTTGCTAGTTTTTAATTCACAAAAATATTGTTCACAGTTTAATGTATGATACCAAATTTTAATTCATAATGTGAAGTGTAGAATTGACACTTCACATATTAATCATGAACATTAGTGCTTCCTGTAACACTACTTAACCCACACTTTAAAGACTTGTAGGCAGCTGTCACTATATGATGCGAGTGCATTTCAGACAAATCAAAAAGTATATAATCCTAATAGAACATTTGGTCAGACAAATTAGAAAGAAGGTGTCAGACCGAAGATCAGTTAACAGGATGTGTACTATTAGTTTATTTTTTACCTGACATTCGGTCCTACATGTAGAAAATTTGGCTGATGACTTAAGTTTTGCCTGACATGTCCTTCAGTTTTTATATTTCTGGAATTTTAACATTATGTACAAAGATAGACGAAAATGGAAAATTTTAATGAATTAAGCCATCAGCTGATTCAGGTCTTCTGCAAAACATATTTCATTAGACCAGAGTCCTAAAACCCATGTCTAGTATTTAGTATTTAACATCTTTAAGTAATAAAAGGTGCTTCGGTTTGCAGAATTAAACTTCAAAGATTGAAATTCCAAAAAATAAAATAAAAATTGGGGGTCACAGGCCATTTAAGCTCGCAATCTTTCAACGAAAATTTGGAATCAAGGCAAATTATCATTTTTTAATAAAATTATTAAAGTAACATCTATGAGAATTTTGATTAATTTGATATTTTGCTAGCCCCTGTGTTGAACTTTCTAAAAACAAAAAGAAAAATGGGGGTCACAGAACTTATTTTGTATATTATTTCACAAAACTTTCTAAGTGAATTCTTTTTAAAATATTTTTTTGAATTTCCTCCCTTGTTTAAATTTCATTTCAAAGAATTTTACAGTATAAATACTTTCGTCTATAATGAATGCTAGAAAAAGAGAACCGGGCCTATTATTTGTGTTTTAAGAGAAATATTTTAAAAGATTTGTCCATACCTTAAAATGTTTGTATATTTCTTTAAGAAAAAACACCTATCTAAGCATGTAAAATTAATTCAAATACCGAACCACCTATGATATTTGTGGTAGTCATCTGGTCCCCTGTGCTATAGCCCAGGTCAAAAATTAATGGGGCGCCAGGTAATTGGGCTCCTGCAGATCCTCACCCCTACTGGATAACAGTAAATTTTAAAAAAGCACTGGGTTGTAATTGTCAGAGAAAATGTGAATAATTATATAATTTGAAAAATTATTTCCATGACCCTATCACCATGATTTTAAAACACTTTACTGAGCAGAGTTTGCAAAAATATGTTTTGCCCATCAGCCATAAGACTGGCAAATTTTGTTTTTTTGTGTTAGTCCTACATTATTTACACCTATGTAAGAAAAGTAACTAACATGATTGGGTTTTTTTTTGCTCATCATTGGTCCAAATTGGTGAAACTGCATCATGTACATAAAACCTGAACAGATTCTTCAATTATGTACGAAACAATCCTGTAGATAATGTTACCATTTAGCAATGAATCAACTTATTATGATAAATAAAAACAACGTTAACTTGAACCAGAGGCTCTCAAGAGCCTGTATCACTCACCTGGGTCCTACAGCACTATAATTCCCAATTGATGGTCCATCTTTGGTAGTGTATGTACATAAAAATCAGAAACTTTTTATAAAATTTAATTAAAATTGTCCAAGCAGCTTCAGAGAAGATTTTTGAATGCAGTTTCCAAACTTAAGGACCTATGTTAATCTACGTTCCCTGCTGGCAGCTATTTAATATAAACTTTGAAGAGAGTCACATAAGGACTATCATATCAACATTCTACTGAAATTGTTCAAGCAGTTTCAGAGGAGAAGATCTTTATATGCATTTCCCACTGGGTCCAATGTTAAACTAAGTTTTGCTACTGGTGGCCATGTCCGAAGACGGATCAGCACCAAAGTAACGAGCTTGGTCAAAATCTCACAAGTTTCATTTATGCAATGTTTAAATTGAATCCATTTAATGATTTTCCATGATATCTTTGTATGCATTTCCCCTTAGGGTCCAATTTATT